>CAJQZM010044696.1:0-24314 GCA_907164665.1 Colias nastes
TGGCTGTCAGACAACCGCACACTCACGCTCAAAGCTAGAGTCAAGGTAGCATCGCCTTAATAATGTTTTAATATTGTAGCAGTTCGGCATTAGGGTATGAGTTTGAACTTTAGAGTAGGTCCTACGTTAATTGGTTCGTTTTAATGAGATTTTTTAAAGGGTACAAAATTCAATCACGGGGCGGGATTGAATTTTGTACCTTTGTGTGGGAACCCACGTCTTTCGCCTTACTGGGGCGATGCCTGAATATATAAAAAAAACCACATTTATAAAGCTTTTGAATGCTATAAAACAATATCAAATTTGATCGCTTATAGCTAAAAGAGATTGCCAATATGCTTATGTTTCGAAGCTTACATTATAAATTACTTTCATTTGTGGTGAGCTCCTGAAATCTCAATTATCTAGCAGAGTATGAAACTAAACCGAATAAAGATTTAATACTCTGTGGAAGTGCCTACAAACATTTGCACACACTATAAAATGCGAAGCTCCGCTCGGAAACATCGAAACCCTGTGAAAATTGCGACGCGAACTCTTTTATTTTTCAGCCAATCCGCGAGAACTGGAATTTGAAATACAGCGCCACGTACGTCCTCTGTTTACTACGTGACACGGGGGTGAAGCCCCAGGAGACTGTGGGTGCATCTATATCGATAGTGGCGGCCGTGTCGCCCAACCGGGCGCCCACAAACCTGTTAACGGTCCTCGACACGGAGCCAAGGAGCGGCATCGAGGTGAATAATTAATTGCTAACAGCGATAATTGCAACTGCAGTTAGATCTACATGTTGTGTATAACGCGGTGTGGTTTGTTATTGCACCGTAACAGCGTGAGGTTTGTTTTAGAGGCTAGATCTATATAGTAAATGGTTGTGACTGGAAATGCTCTAATATCTGTACTAGTACAAGAAAAGCGTTTCTAAAGTTGTCTAATTAATCGTAGTATGTATTCAGAGTTTCGTATGAATAGCAGCTATACGAATAGTTTTAAAAGGCATATTTTAAGGCGGTGTATTTCTATGTAGTTAGGGTTATAAAAGCCTGTTTTATGTCTTTTACCACAGACTAATAATAATATACTACGTATACAACTTGTACATTAGAAAGATGAAAAGTTTAATCTATTTACCCAATTTTGTTTTTAAAATGCCCGGCACAGAGGCGAAATTAATTGCTAAAATTTATGGTCGAGCTGTTTTTATCCTGTGGTATAAATTACGGACGTACTTTCTAGAATGCGGAATTAAATAATAATACTTTACAAAGTGGCGTGGGTTAACGAGATTACAGATAATATAGTATTGTCATTAAACACCGGAATTTGTTTGTTAGCGTCCTATTATACATACATTACAACCGCTAATTTAAATTAGTTCCACAATGAGCGCTATAACAATTAACATCCCCTAATAGCTATAATAATATTATGTGGTGTGATACATTACGATGTATTAAACCAATTATTTGATGATTTTATCGTAATAACCTAATTGTTACTAAATAACACTAGGTAAGTGACACCTACTACACCTACCCCAAACAATCAGCGATATATTACATAATTTTTTTTATACTAACGTGTAGGTATCATGTATTAATTTTTCCGGCAAACACTGAATTCTGATAGTATCTAATTAATGGCATGGCCTGATTCGTGTTTAGCCTAAAGTCGTTCCTAGCCGCTAGGTTTAGAATCGCATTGTAAAAACAAAAGGCGCGAGTTTGAAATGCAATGAATTTTGTATTAGCCATTTAAACTTTTGTTAAACTAAAAGCTCTTCCTACGGATAAGTATTAATTATAAATTCAACAGTAAAGATACTATAAATATTTCTACCCTTTTGTTATAACCAGTTTTCGAAAATTATTTAAAACTCGCTTTCCGCCCGCAGCTTCACTCCCGTAGAAAAGGGAAATTAGCCTACTGTTTATCCTTTCTCAGGTCTTAAACTTACTCCGTGCCAAAATTCAACTTAAATTGTTTAGTATAGTTTTCGCGTAGAGAAGAGACAGACAGACAGAGTATCATTGACTTTTATATATTATGTTAAATATTATGATGCTATAAATTAAAAACAAAAACGCCGTCTTCATTTTAAAAATTTATTACACACACAGTACATTTTTAACCACCTTTACAATAATTTCAGGAAACCCTGCACGTATGCGTCAAGCCATTCCACTTCTCCTACTCCCGGGACGAGTGGCTCATGGAATGGTTTGAGCTGAACCGCCTCCTCGGAGCCAGTCACTTCTACATGTACAATGAGTCTTTGAGCGCGCCAGTCGCGTGTCTCCTCGACCACTATAGGAAGCAGGGTCTTGTTACTCTGTTGCCATGGAAACTGCCGATTGTATCAAAGATTGAAATCAGGTATGTGATATGTGAATCTTGTAAGTACATAATATTATGCCTATATTTTTACTAAGATTTCTGCCATTTATCAGACGACACATTTATCGCACATATGCGTGATAAAATTTAAAGTGTTATTTAATGAGGATGTGTACAATTTACATTGAAATTGCGGATTTTAATGAATTAAGTAGTGTTTATAGCGTTTAGTGTCAAGGTAAACGCCCTGCCCTATAGGGACTGATTACAGAGCTTTTATTCGATTCAACCAATTTATTTAAATTAAATTTCATAAAATTTATGAGCATAAAATGCCTGCATGGTTAGGCAGGTACATATTCGAACAGGATTTTCATATTTTTTTAAATACAATAGCGCTGTAACCATGTTTCCTGAAAAAATATACGCATGAAATTTAAAAATTTCTAATTTTAACACACTTGCTATTGAAGCAAAATACAGATACAAAAGAAATAAAACTACGGCGAATTAAAGATTCTGAATGGATCTATATAAACTTTCAAACTTCTGCACAAAAATAAAATTGATAGAGCCATTGTTTGAAACGCGGCCAAAAGTTTATTCAAAGTGAATCTTAATGCATCAATGGATAGACCTGACTGAGTAAAATTGCGATAATGCAGTACCTATACCATCTTTTTATTACGTAATATCATCGTAATAAACTGCAATTATATTTAGCACATATTTTTACTTAAGACGTCCCTGATTCCTTCCACATTATTCCAACATATAAAAGGTTGTTTATTAATGTAAACAACTTTTTGATACAAAGTGATATATATCAAATAATGTTGTTTTTAAGTTCATTATTTCAAATAAACTGCCGTAATAAGTTTTTTTAGTTTGTCATGTATTTACTACTAACTAAAACATTGCCCCGTGGTCAGAATTCAACTCGAGTAGGATGCTCTTTTGATCAACACAATCAAAATTAGATGATAATCATTATATAACGAATTCTGTACACTGAAGAGTGGATATATCTACTTTGTATATGTATCCAAATACTCTTGTATACTATCTACGGTTGAAAATAGAAGTATGTGATACAATATCTCTTCACTTTTCTTACAGGACAGAAGGTCAATTCGCAGCGTTCAACGACTGTCTCTACCGGTCTATGTCCACCGCCGGTTGGCTGCTAGTGATAGACGTGGACGAAGTGATATTACCGCGGCGGGAACGCACGCTCGTCGCTTTGCTCACCGCATTGCGCGCGGCGTACAACCCGCCGTCGAAAGCGCCATCTGCCTTCTTGTTTCGGAACGCTTTCTTTTATCTGCGTTGGGAGGTGAATGTCTTTGAGTAAATAGAAAATATTTTTACATAGCCATAAATTGATTTGTTTAATTAAAGAAACTAAATTTCTTTGGACAACTAACACAAAGGCTTATTCATTAACATTTTAAAACAAAAATTTTTTTTTAAGGTTTTACACTATTGTAAGTTTTAATTGTTTTTTTTTGCCATAGTTATTTGTAATAATACATTTAAAAAAAATATTTCTTCTTCTAGGATGACGCGGAAGCCCCTGCACCACTAGTAACAGCACGCAAGACGCGGCGTTGGGCGGCGCCGCACGCGCTCAAGAACCGCAGCAAGTACGCGCTGCGGCCGCGCGACGCGGTCGAGCTGGGGAACCACTTCCTGTGGGAGCTGGCGCCCGGCGCGAGCTCTGTGGGAGTGCCAACTGAGCGCGCTCTGCTGCACCACTATAGAGTGAGTACAGTTATAGTTAAAAAAATATATAAAACAAGTGATAACTGCGTTAAAAACAACCGACTTCAAACTTGCATTTGCAACTTTTACAAATACAGACAAA
Source organism: Colias nastes (assembly GCA_907164665.1). NCBI lineage: Eukaryota > Metazoa > Arthropoda > Insecta > Lepidoptera > Pieridae > Colias > Colias nastes. The sequence goes on from CAJQZM010044696.1 coordinate 4,205, forward strand.
AATGCTCATAAAATAAAAACTACTGAGCCTATCCGAATAAAATTTTTATGGGACCAATTAGACACCATCCCGCATCGAACAAAAAAAGAATCACGTAAATCGGTTCAGAAACCTCGGAGTAATCGGTGTACATACATAAAAAAAAAACATACCGGCCGAATTGATAACCTCCTCCTTTTTTTGAAGTCGGTTAAAAAAAAACACCACATGCGATTAAACTGATTAGGTATAAAGGTGTTCCACCGTTGGCGTACTAAGCTGATAGGGACTTATAGTTTTGCATACGCTATAAAATACTAAAGTAAACAAACCACGTCATTTTTTTTCTTAAACTAAGTTTTCATCTTAGCTTCGGGTAGCCGGTATATACAAATGTAAATATGGACTTTTTAGAATTAATCATATCGAAAAAATGCGTCTGTAACTTTACAAGTAATTTTTACGTACGCATATATAAAACTGTAAGTCCCATTCAGCTTAGTTCTATAGTACACATCCTGTATAGAGTCAAAATATAGATAGATAGAGTTTTTTATAATTAAAAAAAAAGACGGGTTGCACTCCGGGAGTGCCGGCAGAAGTGAAAACTTGATTATTAACGTTGAGCATGTTTGATATCCATCCGTCTTACGCTTTTTCGATCAGGTCACGTGTCCTGACGCGAGTTTAAGATTTTATACCCAACGCCGATAAAGAAGTTTCACTTCAAAAAAAAGAGTTAATAAACATAAATATCCAAATTTAACCCGCATACAGGCCATTAATGTCTATCATTCTTCTTGGCTATTCTTCTCCACAGATCGCGTGCGAGTACGGCGGCATGCAGTGCCTCACGGTGCCGTCGACGGTGGACCGCACGGCGCACCGCTGGGCCGACGAGCTGATGCAGCGCGTCGCCGCTGAGAAGGAGCTGGTCGCACGCGTTTGTCCTAATTGAAAAGACCATATCATAACTACGAATAATTTGTTCGTAGTATCATAGAGTTATAGATGAACAGGTTGTTTTTTGTTTTTTTTTTTCTATGGCCATTGTTGTGGTACTTTTTTGTGGGATACTTGAAATATCAGTGAAATTATGATCAGCTGCTATAGGTATTGTTATTTGTTTGGTTTGCGTTTTGATTGTAAATTGCATTAGATTATTTATTGTGGGATACTTCACTGTGATTGTCAGTAAAATGACCGTTCTGCTACTATACAGACGAGTAGAATAGTTTATTTTTCAGATTTTTCAAATATTATTTATGTTTTACTTACATTGCGTACAAATTGTAGGCAAGGAACGATGTTTTGGTTTTTAATTTTTATAGATGTTCTAAGTAAGCGTTTTTATTGTTTTACCATTTTTACATTGTTTTTTTTTTTTTGTAGGATATTTTTATTTCTAAAATACATGTTCAGAATATCAATTTTAGTCAGATACTAACGATAGATTTATTTAAAATCGCTGTTTAATAAATAAATAATCGTAAAATACGACTTTTACACAATTTTCACTTTATGAGATTTGAAAATATGTAGAGAAAAAATTGTAATGAGAGTACTTGAATCTATATCTTTTTTTTTTTCTAATTTAAGTCTTATATGTGCCTAATTTTGTTGTAATTTTCTGGATTTTTTTACTAAATTAAAAGTGATGAATATTTTTTTCAGCGTGATAATTTTATTGATAATAATTAATTTTTAATTTTTAATTCGGTGTCAGTTTTATGTTCTACAAATTAAGAATTTTTGATCTATGGTCATTAACATATTTCATCTCTCACATAGCAAGAAATCTCTGGTCATGTTTGATAGTAATCTATGGTTCATATTGTAAATAGGACATAAGCTGTACACTTCTGCACAGAAAGCACAATCATTGTTATCAATTTACTTACATTAAATATAAATATTAGTCGGTTGTATTGTTTCTATTCTGCAGTAAAAAAAAAATATTTAAAGGCATTATTGTGTCAGAATTTGAGTTTAATACATAATTTATATTCATTTTTATAGATTTTTTCCTTACTTTCGTTTAATTCATGTTTGTAGAGGGGATGCCAAGGTTAGAGTAAGGAACGATCTCGGATAGAATTAAAATAACGTAGATTTCTCGTAAAATGCCAAAGAAATATTTTACAAGTGGAGGTCAATGAAATCTTTAAACATTTATCTAAAGGATGGAACGAATACATAAAAAAATGTATTAAGTACCTGTTATTATCAGTAGGTATCTGATATGTAATCAAATACTTTTTAATTAAAGGTCGTAATTTGAAATAATTTTCATTGTGTCTTTCGTAGAGGATTTTGATCTCTAAAATTCCGACAATAGTTTTGATAAAACTAAAATTATATAAAAACTTATTCGTGTTAACTAAAATATAACACATTTTCGATTTACGATTATCATAAGAAGGTGTAAATATATAAAAAAAATCGTGTAATTTATCGTACCATTGATTGTTATGAAATCTAAGTATGGAGAAGGTATTTTTGATTTAATGTTGTTTTAGCTTTAAGTACCTATTTAAAAATAAATTATTGTATTTTATTGATTTTATTGTACGTATTACTAACGGTATAATTTCCTAAAGATTACGCTTATTATTTTTACATCCAAAATAAATAGAGATAATGGCAGAATATTTATCATATGCTTTTTTATACTTACTTATAAGTCGATAAGGCCAAATTATGTTCAAATAATTATTGCCCCAAATTAAGTTACGTAGACGTATAATTAGTATAAAAATATGTTATATTAAAAGTTTTTGGGCAAAAAAATATATTTTGTTTTACCTTTGATGTTGTTCTTTCTGATAAATATTTTAATTGCTCTTGTATGAATATTCGGAGAAAAATGTAGTTTCAATTACCTACAATATAAAAATATCAAATATGATTAAAATAACCAATTTGTCATTAATAAAGTACGTCTATGTAACAATGTCATGGACCATTATATTATTTTTTTATTGTATTTTAACTTAGAGTCTGATGTACTCAATAAATGTACTGTTGTATATTAAGATACGTGTTTTCTTGAATCGCTTGTAAACCTAAGCTATATGGTGTATAATATAGAGTTGTGAAAATCTGTTGTTACTTGCTCAATACTTCAAAACTTACAGTATTATAATAATCTAGTACAAAATATTAAAAATCACTCTAGTAATAAAATAGTTTTGCCGGACCTTTATTTTTATTTCAAATTTTTGAGTAATACAAGTTTTGATATATCGGCACAACTACATATTAAGATAAATAATACTTACTGTAAATAATGCAATAGAAATTGTAAATAAATATTTATTGTTTATGTTAATGCGTACAAATTTTTTATTGTAAAGAGCGCAAAAATACAATCTTTGGTGTTTTATTTTATTTTGTTCCTAAGTCGCTAAGCTTTCGACATTCCTCAGCTAATTCAACCGCATCAAATTTTGTTGTCCTGACAAAAACTATCTGATATCCTTTCCCAGCTTTACAGTGGTTTATACGTGAAAACGTAAAAAACAGAAAGAGTTACTTTCATTTACTATGGGACTGTAAGAATCTATGCAGAACTTTCTACATACCAATTTCACCGGGTCATCTAATATATATTTATTAAGTACAGTTACGTAACTTGTTTAATCAGTGTTGTAACTTGTAAGCATAAAGTTGAGGAGTCTTTAGATATAAGAGTAGAAGTATTTAGATCTAGCTTTCCGCCCGCAGCTTCGCCCGCGTTTTCAAAGAAAAACCCGCATAGTTCCGGTTCCCGTGGGATTTCCGGTATAAAACCTATACTATGTCTTAATCCAAGTTACCGTCTATATGTGTTCTAAATTTCATTGTAATCGGTTCGGTAGTATTTGCGTGAAAGAGTAACAAACATACATACAGATACACATACATCCATTCTCACAAACTTTCGCATTTATAATATTAGTAGGATTGGAGATAACGCCATCTAGGGCACCCTGTGTATTGTAAAGTAAAAGTCCGGAATAAGTTCGCAGTGTTTCAAATACTCAGTCCAAAAAACGTTCAATACTGAAAAAGTTTTCCAAGCCCTCAAGTTACTTGTACCAATGTCAAGATGGCGGTAGTGGACAAATTCATAAATTGAATTCTCATTATGGCGTTAATCACGTCTGACCGCTTTTGAATGTATTTTATTACACGTGGTAACCTGAGATTTAATTTGTGATCAAATCTTATATTACTTTATTTGTTACAATTTTTATTAGATTATTTTGTTGTTCCATTTTCTGATTCCATTCTACCTTGAAAGTGTACGGTAACATTAATTAGTGATGTTTTTGAAATAATATACAAAACATTTTGACCGCTATTAACGTGACTAGCGAAAAAAATATAATTTATATTTTTGGGCCTAACTCGTGTTTCTTTTATTATTGGGCGAGTAATTAGAGACATAACAGTAATAATTATAAATACATACTTCTTATTAAACACAAAATATTAGAAGTCGATATTAGGATCAGCAGCATTGAATTTTTAAAGGTGCTTACTGCAGTCGCCAATATCTATATCGAGGCTCCAAACTAATTGCTTTCACGATAACTTTGATAGATCGCGGTGCCACTCCAACTTTTCAGCCCCGACTTGAGTTCATGCATCATTTAGCAATTCCATCACAATATTATAAAATCTTGCCTATTTTGTGGATAATGAACGCCCATCGATATTTTCCATGTAGCAATATCGTTAGTATATTCGTAATTTTTTTGAAAACCTTTTCACAGTTAAGCTGCCAAACGAGAACTGATCGAGATCAAATTTATTAAGGGGAATGAGTTTTTCGTGAAGAAAATACGGGCTGTTTTGTTTTACAATCTAGGGCAAATAAGGACATCAGCTAAAATACGTCTCATGGGCTGTCTCGAGATTGAGATTTTTATAGGTAACACAGAGAGGCAAAAGTGAAGACGTGACTTTTGATAAATATTCCCAATATCCAGTTCCAACATGTTGTGATAAAAGAAAAGATAATAAAAACGTGTGCGAACCAAAATAAATTATCGACTTTTCGAATTTGACAGTAATTTAATTCATACAAACGATAATATTATATTTAGTAACTTTTTATTGAGATTTTCTCGAGATCTCTGCAAGCAAGAGTGCGCTTTCCACCCACTAAACCTGCAGACTGTCAGAAATTCTCTAGACAGTCTCTAGGCGATGGTGATTGCATTAAACTATCGAATCGGACTTATGTCAAATTATAATTTCGAATACATCAGCCTTCTAATTAAAGCCTCGCTAAATACCGCAATTTAGCATAAGCTTTATCTATTTAACATCATTAAAATAAATGGTACGTTTTGTTTTGCTCCACATAAACTACGCGGGTATGTTGCGATCGTACTTCACTGTCATTTTTATGTTTAGCTGGCTGTCAGCATAAATTACGAGATTTTGCATAGCTGTCACGATACAAAGGTAAATATATTAAACATTAGATGTATATTTCTGCGGCGTCACAAATCATGTTATGATAACGGGCCAAGTGGCCGTGCAGCGACCCCGTATGACTAATGTGCCCAATTAACTGCCAGGAATTGGGTCGAAACGCCCTTTATGTTTACTTTCAAAATATCTATTTATATAGGTACCTTATATTTTCCCCGTAAGATAAACAGTCTTTACCGAAATTGAGTATTTATAGGAACATCATTTGAGATTCGTTTGTGGATAGCAATGATATATGACCATCCCTTCCAGCAAGACTTGTCTCTTTAATAATATGTTAAAGACTGATACATACCTTAATTTAAATAATATCGGATAGAAGATATTAATAAAAAATACTATTCAAAAACTTTCATAAATTCAGTACCTTGTTCATATAATAATAATGGTGAGATATGATACAATAATTCATAACTTCTATTTGACCTCAGAGGAAGGTCGGCGAAATTATACTTGTAAATACGAATATTCAATATCAAAGTCTTCTGTTTAAAGTTTGTTTTACAATTGTAACTTGATCAACGTTACAGAAACGGTTAAGGGAACCCACAAACCGTAGCAAAATAAGATGAACAAACAAAGATCAAAACAATAGGAATGGTGAAATCAGATTCCGAAACAACGGCGATTTAGGGAGCCTTGTGTTTTTGAATTGTTGTAAAACTTTTTGACTTTTCCTAATTTATTCCCATAAGACATAAAGTTTTACTTTGCTCAAGAAATTATTTTCGAAATTGCTTACAAGAGAATACTTAATATTATATTTTATTTCAAAGGTTAATTAATTTTTTTTTTCGTAACGTACCGTTTTAAATATGTTTTAAGCTAGATTTTTCGTGTATGTCGATTCCTATATATATACATTCAAGTTAAACAAGAATAAAGTGAATATAATAATCATAATAGTACAATTCATATAATTTAAATAATTCGAAACGAAATATTTATAAGAATGTAGATAGTTTGTAGAAATAAATTAAAGTTACCTCTTAAAGAGAGAAGCGGCCTGGTGCCTAGGTACCTAGGTAGTAGATGCATTCCTCGGGAAGTTTTTAGCAGGCGAAAATAACTTTGTTGCAAACTAAATGGCTTCGGTACACTAACTTTTTGCAAAATGGACGGCTAGCAATCTATCTTTTAAAAAGTATTTTAATTTTTTTAGCATTTAGTGGGAAATTTGTTCTACCTCTAGATTGCACCAAATGCAAGTTAAAAATCTTAATGGAATTGTTAAGTACAATATAAATTATGCTAAAAGGACGAATGTTATAATCTGCATGTTAGCCGATTTCGACAAAAGTAAATATGCTTCAATTACAAGCAATGTTATTAAATCGTAGGGGTTCTAAAAAGGTTTTTACATCAATTCTGAGGTGAAAGGTATCCTATCCTCCCAAAGTATATCTTAGCCCTAACATTAAAGTGAGAATGAAAAAATAAATTCATCTTGGAAGATATTCGCACAAAATAGATATAGGTATATACTATATATACATATTTTGTATGCTTCGCGTGTACCTGAACACAATATGTTGTATTACATCGCTGTCACGCGTGAAATTGCAGCTTAGAACGTGTTGCTGACACATCCATAACAACCTCAATAGTTTGCCGCGGTTATCGAATTAAATTTTGGACGTTAAATATTTACCCTTGGTCAGCACTGTTTGAAAATTAATTACTAAACCACATTTGCGCTACAAAAACAATATACCTATGACATAACTCATTTAACGGAATTAAAATATCGACGAAACAAACTCAGCTAAATTGTTTTCATAATGAACATTTCATTAAAGTTCTCTCTCCAACTTACTCGACGCAGAAATTTTCCATGCGATGCATTGTAAATGAAAAATGTTATGATTCATGAGTATTCATTAATTTTACCGTGATCTAATAATAATATCAATTTAAAATACAGCATAATATTTTAAAAGGAAATACAAACATTATTTCTATTTAAACGGCGCATAAATAATCGAGTGCCTCTTAGTGCGTAACTATAGATTTAAAGTAAAAATACGTTCAGATTAGTTGAGCAACATCGATTTTGTTTTATTTATTAAGTGAGCGAACGAGTAAACGTGTCATTCAGTAGTGCAACAAAGGCAGCATTCGAAGCTATAATCGTGAAAAACTGTCTATAGAAATAGAATAACAGTTTGCCGTGAAAAATGAAGTTAGATAGAGGATTTGTGTTTGTATATTCGCCTTTTTCGTATGTAAAAAATGCAGAATAATCTTTAGTGTATAGATAGTGATAGTGCATAGATTTTGATACCGTGGTTATAATATGATATTCCACATTCCAAATTAATATTTTGTTCTTAGGTTTTTTGTTGGATAAAGCAGGCAACACTAGGAATATATTTTCGTCTCAATAGTAATTTTTTATGTTTATTTTTTAAATGCTTGATAAGCATTTCAAATACAAAGCTATCCAATATAACTAGGTTCAAACCATGCAGCTCATGTATCTAGTCACTGTAGTTAAAAAAGAGATCACTTTAAGAAACATTTACGTATCAAAATGAAACAATAAAATATCATAGCGGGCAAGCAAGGGAAGTTACAAAGAGCTTTACATTGTTTCTTTAAATCAAAGTTTATCCAACAACACTCAAGGAGATGAGGGTGTTATTGTTCAAATGATTTCAGTAGGACTCTAATAGATTCATAATAATAACTACAATCGTACAATCAAAATAAACGTCTTTTATAACGAGGGCGGATTGTAGCAGGCGGTGAGCATTAAGCGGTAAAGTTGTGGCTTTGGTAACGTTCGTGAAACTTTGACCATAACGCAGGCCGTCCACGATTAAAGTAATATCCCTTAGACAAGTTCCCAAGTGCACCTTCCCGCAGCGCCAGTAATGTCAACCAGATTCGTAAACTACTTGCGAAGTATCGCTATCAGCGCTATATGACACCCGTGACCCTTGCGGACTTTAGCTCGTTTGTAGTTTTTCATGGTCATTCATGATGTGAGCCTCAGTTGATGTTGGTGGATAAACTTTCACATTTTTTATGAGAATAGTTTTTTATTTTGAGTATATGTTTAAAAACGCACCCCATTTGATAAGCTCGATATTGAAAAATAATTATAAAAGCCATTTGCGAGGTACGGGAAAAACATTGAAAAATTATATTTCAATCGAAAAATTTAAATCAGTATTTCATTTTAAAACAGTTAAATTATAAAAGTATTCAATCTTACGTTTAAAATTGACCCACATTTCCCATTGTTCTAGCATCCGCAAAAATAAATAGAGCTCTTGATCACTTTTTTCGCTGTGTAGCATTATAATCATTCATACAAAAACGAACAAAGCCGCGGATTAAAACTGGCCAGACAATGATGCGGTATCATTCAACATATCTCCCTTAATCGAGCAAACTCTTCCGATATTATATGTATTGTGGTTTAATAACGCGTAGAGAGCGTTGCGCACTTGAACGCTAAAATATCGGAGCAATTTGACAACGCAACCCGTTTCAGTCAAACGCTCAACAATGCGGAACAAGTGAAATGTTGCCAATAAAAAAGGTCAAACGGGTAGCTAGGGGCTCGGTTTTCAATATCTCACCATAGTAGGTGGGCGGCGGATGAGGTGGGATGTCAGACATATCCCGAATTTATGCGTCAGTGGCATCCTTCTTTCGATGACGTGCAGCGTTGCGACTGTCCGAATCGACTGTTCGGCTTATTCATCCTAATGATCCATTGAAATGTTACATTTTTTAGCCCTAACCTTGCGTTTTTTAGAGGACGCAATTTTGTTTTTTTGATGTGTAGGGGGGGTCAGTGTGAAGCTAAAACCAAGTTTGTGGGGTCGCCACCCTTGTCCCACGGCCGCCATCTTGAAAATAGCGGTTGAAATGGTTTTTACGATATATCTCTTAAACTATTTAACTGATAAAAAAATATCGTTAACATTATTTGTTGCAAATTAAATTCTCTACAACTTTGGTGTAGTAACTTTTAGTCGTAGAACTATAAATAAAAAAGTTATAAGCGAAAATGTTCAGAAATTAGAGCCATTTATATTTTTCAATAAAACTTTTTTTTATCATTTTACGAAGAAATGATATCAGACCATTTTTGTAGATTGTTTTTCGAGGAACAACTTTTATGTACAACATTTTTTCATAACGTCAATAACTAAGGTTTTACAGCGCTCTGAAGTGAGTACTATTTTTCAGTACTCTTAACTATACATATATTGGCTATTGGCTCTTTTCTCATACTCCAGAACAATAGAAGCACACTGCAGAACATTTCAGACCTGCTTTTCGACGTAAAAAAAAGTCGCGCTTCCAGACTCTACCTCCTGGGTGGTGGGGAAAAGATTCAATAATTAATTATTAGTGATATTGCAAAATTAATTATTAAAAATATTATAATAACAAAAAAAACCATTACTGATGACAAATTATTATAAGTATACTGTATAGTTCAGAGTACTGAAAATTAGTACTCACTTCGGAGCGCTGTAAAACCTTAGCTATTTAATTAATGAAAAAATGTTGTATATAAAAGTTGTTCCTCGAAAAACAATCTACAAAAATGGTCAAATATCATTTCTACGTAAAATTATAAAAAAAAGTTTTATTGAGAAATATAAATATCTCTAATTTCTGAACATTTTCGCTTATAACTTTTTTATTTATAGTTCTACGACAAAAAGTTGCAGGATCAAAGTTGTAGAGTATTTAATTTGCGACAAATAATGTAAACAAATTTTTTTTATCAAATAAATAGTTTAAGAGATATATCGTAAAAACCATATCAACCGCTATTTTCAAGATGGCGGCCGTGGGACAAGGGTGGCGACCAAGGTGGCGACCCCACAAACTTGGTGATAGCTTCACACTGACCACCCCTACATATCAAAAAAATAAAATTGCGTCCTCTAAAAAATGCAACCCCAAATGTAACTTTTCAATGGACCATAACGCACAAATTGGAATGATATTCAAACAGTGGTGAAAGTTGTCATTCATACGAACTTAAATATGTATCTAACTGATTTTGTTGTTCTGATAGAATAGATCCCACATTATAATAATATTATATCTATCTACCCATATTGCTACCTACGAAAACTTTACATTAATTAAAAAATTGATCTCTTGATCAAGCAGGTAGTCAATAGTCAGTATTTTTTAATTTTGTATATCTCTATTGGAATATGTCTGCTTTTGAAATATTTCAATTGGATAGCATATGTTACCATCAAATGCCAATTCCTCGTTTAATTACTTCCCTCGTCAAAAGCAACTCGTGTATTTTTCATACAATTTCCATGGTGTGACCTAAATAAACCCCCTAATTTATATCGAGTAAGACTTAATCCCAACTGTTGGCCCAATGAGTGATGGCTCTCTTTTCAGACCTTCGATAATCCTACGTATTATCGATCTTTACAAATAACAATGGATTTTAAACCCAGATAATTGGTTATTTAAGTTGATTACATTATTATAGAACATGGTCTAGTCTACCTTAAAGATTATAACCACAATCCTATCCTGCATGTTTGTTACTCTTTCACGAAGAAACAACTGGACAGTTTTGGATGAAACTTTACAGTAACATAGATATAATATATCAGAATAACGCTTCAGCTATGCTTGATTTTGCCCGGGTCCGTCTGCGGGTGAAACCGCGCGACATAGCTAGTACCAAATAATATTAAATCTAATCATATATTCCCTTAGGCATTTATAACAAGTCAGGCTCAACTCCCGCCTAGATAGGTACTTATATGTAACAAACAGGCGTAACGAGCGCAACGTTTATTAAATTTTAATATCAGCCGTATTGTTAATTACATGAATACTAATTGGAACTTAATTTATTTTTTTATTTTTGAATTTGCTTCTACTGAATAACATTTAATCAATAACGGGAGTATTCTCGATATTAAAAATCAACGATAAATTTAATTTATTAAAATATTAACTTTGAATATTTTGTAGGTTATTAATGCATAATAGAAAATTCTTTTGTATTTAATAGAATTCTTTAAACTTTCATAGCGTAAGAAGTGAGTGGGTGTTACAGGATGTAAGCTGTTACTATTATCCGGTAATTAGTGAAATTATTTGCTTTGTTAAGGAAATCATACAATTTTCAAGCCCACTCAAATTAATAAATTGAAGAGAATTATAAAACTCCTACATTCCAATTCCCACAAGCGTATTGATATAACAAATATACGACCTTGTATGTCTTCCTTCAATTCCTTAAAAAACATTTAAATGGCGAGACTTATCCAAGCATTTCAATTTCCATTCAATTTTTGTCCACCCAGACAACTTAGTCTATGTATCTTTGACGAAATACATTTGATAGTTAGGTATTTCTAGATAATCTGGTCTTAATCGGACAAAAAAAATATGACTTCATTCTCAACTTCATTACTGAAATTGATAGGTTACTCATAATATTATAATATAATATTATAACCTACATTTACAAAGTATTTTATCCTTTATATTAATACAGTAATCTCGCCCACAGCCAAAATTATATTATTTTAATTCCATTTGATGAAATCACTATGGATCCCGATCGATAGAATACATATTGCTCATTGGTTCAATCTCTTAAATATTTAACAAACACGAAAATTGAACGACTATTAAACGAGACCAACGGTACTGTTTTTATTTGGAGTACGCCGATATGAATCGCGAATTTATTTTATTTTTTTTTTTATTTTATTTATTTAGGTCATCCAACATCAGTCACAACTAGGGTTCAGAACCGGGAAATCCCGGAACCGAAAATCCCGGGAATTCCCGGTTCTTTTGTTAGTAAAATGGAACCGGGAAATAAATTTTGATTCCCGGTTCTTTCGGTTCTTTCGGGAATATTATTTAATACTACTAGTTTATCTATTACTCTTTCAAACTTCTATTCCTACTATCTAATTCATTATTTTTCTTCACTGTAAAACTCTTATTCACTGTTATTTTACTTTTCCACACTTTCTACTGTTCAAAAGTTCAAAACTTTAATGTAAATAGCTCCAAGCTTATAGAAAAAACGCGCGAAATACATGGTCGCTCTGTCCCTGCTTCGTGGAAGACTGCCTCTGTACGTACACCCGATCCCTAAAAAAGGCGATCGTTCTGATCCATCCAACTACAGACCTATCGCGATTACCTCTTTACTCTCAAAAGTGATGGAAAGCATCATTAACGGCCAACTCTTGGGTTATTTGGAGGAAAACCAGTTGATCAGTGACCGACAGTATGGCTTTCGCCATGGACGGTCAGCTGGTGATCTCCTAGTTCTCTTAACCCATCGTTGGGCTACGGCAATCGAGAGTAAAGGGGAGGCCTTAGCGGTTAGTCTGGACGTTGCAAAAGCCTTCGATCGGGTGTGGCATCGGGCTCTTCTCTCGAAACTTCCAGCCTATGGACTCCCAGAGAAATTATGTAAGTGGATTGCCAGCTTTCTTACATCTCGTAGTATCCGGGTGTTGGTTGACGGTACGAGCTCTGTACTACTGCCCGTGAACGCTGGCGTCCCTCAAGGCTGCGTCCTTTCACCCACACTGTTCTTACTGCATATCAATGACATGTTACAAATCAGTAACATTCATTGCTATGCAGATGACAGTACTGGAGATGCTATATATACCGGCCGCCCAAATATTTCTCGAGAACACGTCAATACAAACCGTAACATACTTGTGTCCAATATTGAGGCTCTCCTTGGTGAAGTCTCTGAGTGGGGTCGACAAAATCTTGTCCGATTTAACCCTGACAAGACGCAAGTATGTACATTCACAGCCAAGAAAACCCCATTTCTCACAGCTCCCTTATTTGAGAACACTCCCCTAAGCATAAAGCCTAGTATCGGAATTCTTGGTGTCGATATATCTGATGACGTTCAGTTCCGCTATCATTTGGAAGGCAAAGCTACTTTAGCTTCTAAAAAAATGGGCGTCCTTAATAGAGCGAAGCAGTATTTCAGGCCAGGTCATCTCTTGTTACTTTATAAAGCGCAAATACGGCCTCATATGGAATACTGCTCTCATCTCTGGGCCGGCGCCCCACAATATCAACTCCTTCCACTCGATAGCGTGCAACGAAGAGCCGTCAGAGTTATCGGAAACCGAGCACTTACCGATCGGCTGGATTCACTAGCTTTACGACGAGACGTGGCATCTTTATGTGTTATCGTCTGTACAATGGGGAGTGTTCTGATGAGTTGTTTGAACTGTTACCTGCCGCAGAATTCCACCATCGTTCTGCCTGACACAAGGCAAAGTTTCATGCTCACCACTTGTTGGATGACATTTATTTTTGCTAGTTATTAATTTATTAGTCTAATAACTTTTATTTGAGGATTGAAAAGTGTGCCCTAAGGATTTTAAGATAAGTAGCTGCCTATTTTTTGCCATTTCATTGATAGTAGGTACCTAAATACTTATTTACTTACATATAAATGACAAGTAGAAAGGCTGATTGATGGTGATTTTTATTTAATTACTTAATAAGACTGATGATTAAAGTCTGATTAATGCTAATGTTATTTTTTTAGATTTCTTTGAATTTACAATAAAAATACTTGAATATTTGATTGTAGTTTACTTTTGACTTGTTGTTAACACACATAACACTTGTTTAAAATTTTATAATACAAAAAACTCCCAAGTCCCGAAAATACCGAAAGAACCGGGAAATCCCGGTTCCTTTAAGGAAAAGTACCGAAATTCCCGGTTCTCAAAAAAGAGACCGGTTCCGGAAACCCTAGTCACAACAATACTTAGAGCTAGGGTACATAATATAACAAAAAAAGACAATTGTGACAAACATTTACAGGATAACACAGCATGATTAATGAGTCAAGTCACTATGTGGTATACAAAGCAAAAAAAATAAATAAAAAGTAAACAAAATTAAGATTATTCCTTTAAATACTTGCGGATTTTATTACAGTTGTCGTGAAAAATATCAATAAAATTGGCATGCTCGTTGACTAGCTTACTTAATCTACAAATGGGTGAATTTCGGCCAAATACGGTCCTACGCAGAGGAGGAACCAAAGGTGTAATTTTATTACGCGGGTACCTAGTAGGAACTCTGAGATTAAATTTATTTAATAGTTGTGGACAATCAATTTTATTCTGGAAAATTTTGGTGACAAAAATAATATCTGAAAATATAAAACGGTTTTCCAGAGATATAATGTGAAAATGCGACAAACGCCTTTGGTAAGAGGTGAGCCTTTTGTGAGATAACCTGCTAGAGAAACTCAGGTGCCATAAGAATTTCTTTTGTATACGTTCAAGTCTTAAAATGTGAGTCGCGTAATGTGGTCTCCAGACAACCGAACAGTATTCAAGAATGCTACGTACGAGACTGTTGTATAACATAATCTTAGTTTTGATGTTATGAAATCCTTTAGAGTTTCTCACAATAAAACCCAACATCTTTGAAGCACGATTCGTAACATATTCAAGGTGATTATTAAAAGTTAGCTTAGAATCAAATAGCACTCCCAAGTCTTTAGTGACAGAATTCTCCTGGATTACCTTATTGTTTATCTGATATTTGAAAGGAATAATTTTAGATTTTCTAACAAAGCGGATAAAAAAGCATTTTTCAGTATTCAATTCCATACCATTGCTACAGCACCATAAGGCTAGCTTATCAAGGTCTTGTTGTAGTTTCAAAGCGTCCTCAAAGCAATTAATAATTCTACAGAACTTGAGGTCATCAGCATACATGAAACAACGAGAATTTTTTAATATTTCTGGAATGTCATTAACGAAGAAGTTAAAAAGAACAGGACCAAGGTGCGAACCTTGAGGAACTCCCGAGGTAACATTGTGTGGCGAAGCATCAAACCCGTTAACAGCAACAAAGAATGTACGATCGCTTAGATAGGAATTTATCCACTTCAAAAACAACGGTGAGAGTCCATATCCACATAATTTTTGCAGCAAGATGTGATGTGGAACCCTGTCAAAAGCTTTACTAAAGTCAGCGTAAATAGTGTCAATTTGTTTATTCGAATCCAGCTCGTGGGTAATGGTTTCGGTAAACTCTGTCAAGTTGGTCATAGTAGATCTATGCTGAACAAAACCATGTTGATGAAAAGAGAGAAATTGTTTGAAATGGTTAGTGAGAGATGGACAAATGAACGACTCAAATATCTTGGCAAAGGTGGAAAGAATTGATATGGGCCTATAATTATTTATTAGTTCTTTTGGACCAGACTTATGTATAGGTATGACCTTAGCCAGTTTCCAGACTGTAGGGAAGAAACCAGAACTCAATGAACAGTTAAAGATTTTTAAAAGAGGCTGAACCAGATTTTCTGCGCAAGCAACAATGAACTTTGGATGTATGCCATCCGGTCCAGCGCCCTTACAAACATCGATAGCCTTGAGTTTCTTTAAAAGAGGCCCATACTCAATATGCGGTAACGTCAGAAGAAGGTCGTTATTATCGGAAATTATAGTTGATGGCTGCTGCTCTTCAGGATTGGGACCCCTCTTCGAATACACAGATCCAAAATAATTGGAGAAAAGCTCGCATACTCGAACACTATCCGAGGAGGCTTCATCTCCTAGAGACATAGTAGGTGGGTATGCCCCATTACCACCTCGTTTGGACTTAATATATGACCAAAAGTACTTGGGGTTAGAATGAATTTTATCTTCTACAGACCTAATATATAGATTATAGCAATTATTTGCAGTTTTAGAACACCTAGTGCTTATTATATGCAGTTCAATTTTATCTCTAGGATTGTTGTACTTCCTATAACGCTGTCTTAGTTTAAACTTCTCCTTCAACATTTTTTTAAGATTATTATTGAACCAAGGAGGATATTTATTATTTTTGGGCTTAATTTTAGGCACATATTTATGAATAGTATTCCTAATCTTAGCATATAAAATATCCAACATTGAGTCTACGCTATCAAGGTCGCAAAACAGTTCATTCCAATCACAATTGCTAAGATCGTTGTTAATAGACTCGTAATCTGCTTTAAAGAAATTGAATTTACAAGCTAATCTATTATAAGGGAGTTTCGCTTCAATTTTATTAGTTATTACTATATCAAGAGGAGGATGATACTTATCAAGGTTACACAGTGGAGACACAGACTCAATGACACTGCAAAGGGGCACGTTATTAGAGATTACTAAATCCAAAATTCTATTTGTTGAGTTAAGGACATTGTTGTGCTGCTTTAAATGGTTTAGAAATAAGAAGTCGACTAAAATTTGACAATGGTTGGGAGCAATGTATTCATTCGTTCCAACTAAGTCCCATTTAATATGACCCAGATTAAAGTCTCCAAGTATTAAGTGACCATACGACAATTCAAGTAACCTATTACAATTATCTAAGAAATGCTCCAGTTTCGAACGATCCACCGGAGGAGGCAAATAGACGGCACATATTGCAATATGACGAACAGATTGTGACAAAGGCCAGTCCAGTATAACCCAGAGATCCTCAAGCTGAGTTTCCCATTCAGGCTTACGTCTCGATGTAAATTTTGAGGAAACAGCAATAAGTACCCCACCTCCATCCTTTTTTGATGAGAAACTGGAATCGCACCTATCCCTTCGATATACAATATAACGGTCGTCAAAAAGCTCACTACTTTTGATATTATCATTTAACCAGGTCTCTGTAAGTATAATTAAGTCATAATTAGAGCATGCCAATTGTCTGAAAAATTCGTGGGTTTTAGTTCGTAAGCCCCTAGTATTTTGATAATACAGATTTAGCGTACCAAATTTAAATGAAAACAATCCACATACATCAATCAAAAAAGAAAAGAAAGAAAAATATATATACTCGTTCTTAGTCTAACTTATCTAAAACATTAAAGTTCTGGACTAGAATATATGGGGCTTCCTCATTCTTCCTCATAAAAATACGTCCACCCCGTATCCAGACAAACTTGTATCCCTTTTCTCTGGCTCTTAGACGAGCTGCTGCGTGTAATCCTTTATAGAATGGTGATAAATGTTCACTAACGTATATAGTTGATGGATTTCCTGAAACCCCAATAAGGCCGCTGTTTATTCTATTTTTATCATGCTTTTTATTATAATTTTGAACCGCAGCTATGACTTGATCACGAAGTCTTGTAGATGACAATTGTACAATAACAGATCTAGGACGGGGACTAGTCTTGTTAACCTTTGAGATACGGGTACAATGAATTATGCTTTGATCTTCTAAGGGGCAGCCAACAACATTACCAAGGTTTTTAATAATATGCAATAAGTTCTCATTCTTATTTTCGGGTAAACATTGTATCTCTATGTTATTCTGACGAAGCTGTTGTTCTATTTGGTTACAGCGATGCTCAAAACTAGAAACTGTATGTACCAAGCCATCATTTTCTTTCTCAAGAGCGGAAATTTTTAATTGAGACGCGTCATAATTCTTCTTAATGTCTTCGTATTGATCACTAATAAACATCATAGAATTCTTAAGAGCCGTAATTTCATCCTTTAGAGGTTTTAATTCATTATTAATTGCGTTCACAATGTTATCATTCATTTTTGCGAACAAATTATTTAAGGTATCCTTTAAAACCTCCTGTACGACATCCTTAACGTCTTCGCGTGTAATAGTGGGAGACACATTAACCATCGGGGGAGAGTTGACAGCCTGTCTTTTATTGCCTCTGATGGTTGAAACGTTACGTAGGGGGGTATTATCATTATTTGATGCTCTTGGAATTGCCCGCACACAGTCGGGACAGCTCCAAACGGAGCGCATTTCAGGACTAAGCGAGGCTTCATCAAGACCCATACATGCAAAATGATAATTTTTGTCACATTTCACACAAATAATGTAAGCATCTTTATTTTTTTGATGCGGCGTACAGCATCCCCAAATATTATTATTACTCATTTTTGTATTGATTTTATAGCCACTATTAGTATGCAACAATATCTAAGCAACAATAAATATGATACGTGTCTTCGATAAAGATGTCTATGACGCTGTCGAAAAGGCTTGTATCTGTTCCGTCGTTGATTGTTTATAAAGTAACTTGACAGATTCAAACAGCGTTGGGACAGGTGACATTTAACATAAACAGATTTGAGTTCTAAACATCCTTCAATTTGTTGAGTAAAGCGATCTGACACTATACAGCGTAATCCGATCGGTGACTTTCTGTAAAACCCCTCTCTCATCCACTGACTGTCAGTTCCATTAACATACATCAATGCTCTGCGACTTTTATTTACGGCTCCGTTTTCTTTCTTCCGAAAAACTTATAAAACTTTCCTTGAATTCTTTCTATTTACCGTGGTCACCTTTGAATTGTAGGTAGTTTTTATACGTCACCCAAACAAAACTTTATCAATAGAACGGTTCCGTAAAGTGCTGAGGCAACTTTATACTGAGGTTAGCTCGCTGTTGAAACCTTATTTTACTTCCTTAGTTAAGTTTGAAGGAAGGAATCAATGTAGCATTATTTCCTTTCAACTTAAAAAGGTAGGGTTGACACTGGAATGCTTTTTAAACAGACCTTTAGTTTCGAAACGTTTATTTCAGAACGGAGTTAGGTCGTAGCATTCCCGATATCGATACAAATCGTATCATTTCTAAAGGTTTCTGGGTATTAATTTATCCGGAACTGTGTGCAGAGTTGCCGTGTATCAAGTTTAGTCAGATCTATAAGCGTTTCTCAGAGATACAGGATCTCTTGCAAATTGCACCGTCAGCAAGCGATCGTTGCACATTCTACATAGTTGCCTGTACATTCGTAAATAGTTTGCGATTCACGGTTAAATGCTGCTGCGATGCGACTGACGTTTGATTTTACATGTTTGCAAATGTCCTGGTTTCTGCGATATACTAGTTCCTAATATTGATAAGAACCGTTTGTCTTATCTTATTTGATGCAATCGCTGGTCGTAAGCTAAATAAATATGTATTAGGTTAATTATACAATGTTAGTTTGAATTAATATTCCAAATTAAAAAATAAAAACCGATTTAATTAACCTGTGTTTTAATTATACCCCCAGATATATTATTATGTTATGTGTAATGCTATTAAATTATATCCGTAATGGTCACTCCTAGGCCCTATTTTATTATTGTAATATATCCTTCACATAAGCCACTGCCTATTGAGCGAGTTTTTGTAAGCTGTAACACAATATTGTGTCCGTTACACTTAACCCTCTGTTGGAAAGGACGTCTTATCAATGTCCACTTGATTCAAATGGCAATCGGATAGAGGTTCGCAGACACGTACAAGAAAAGCACATTTTACACATATGAATGACGCCCTCGTTTACCTGCAAAACGATATTGAAAATCGGGCGGGCGATCCTTTCTACTCTCTACATTTTTTATTATTGGAACGTTTCACTCGTTCCGCATTGTTGACTGCGTTGAGTCATTTTTATTTCTCTGAAATTGAATGACGTATTTATCAAAGAAATTTTTCATGAAAAATATTTTGTTATCCCGGGCCTCGTTATGAACGCTCGATGAGAAAGAGATTCTATTACAAGTGACAAAAGGGAATCCGCACAAATTATTCCCTGTTCGCTTAGTACTAGTTCTAATATAAATTTTATTTTGGCAAGGTATTTCTTAAGAGTAATTGGATCTTACGTAAT
>CAJQZM010044697.1:0-15928 GCA_907164665.1 Colias nastes
TGGCTGTCAGACAACCGCACACTCACGCTCAAAGCTAGAGTCAAGGTGACATCGCCTTAATAATGCTTTAATATTGTAGCAGTTAGCTTTAACGGTATTATTTTGAACTATAAAGTAAGGATATAGAGTAATTGGTTCAGTTAAAGTAAAAAGATATTGCCGATATGCTTCCGAAACTAATATTATAAATTTACTTTCATTTGTGGTAAGCTCCTGAAATGCCACTTATCTAGCAAAGTCAGCTCATGGTATAAAACTAAACCGAATAAAGATTTCATACTCTGTGAAAGTGCCTACAAACATTTGCACACACTATAAAATGCGAAGCTTCGCTCGGAAACATCGATACCCTGTGAAAATTGCGACGCGAACTCTTTTATTTTTCAGCCAATCCGCGAGAACTGGAATTTGAAATACAGCGCCACGTACGTCCTCTGTTTACTACGTGACACGGGGGTGAAGCCCCAGGAGACTGTGGGTGCATCTATATCGATAGTGGCGGCCGTGTCGCCCAACCGGGCGCCCACAAACCTGTTAACGGTCCTCGACACGGAGCCAAGGAGCGGCATCGAGGTGAATAATTAATTGCTAACAGCGATAATTGCAACTGCAGTTAGATCTACATGTTGTGTATAACGCGGTGTGGTTTGTTATTGCACCGTAACAGCGTGAGGTTTGTTTTAGAGGCTAGATCTATATAGTAAATGGTTGTGACTGGAAATGCTCTAATATCTGTACTAGAACAAGAAAAGCGTTTCTAAAGTTGTCTAATTAATCGTAGTATGTATTCAGAGTTTCGTATGAATAGCAGCTATACGAATAGTTTTAAAAGGCATATTTTAAGGCGGTGTATTTCTATGTAGTTAGGGTTATAAAAGCCTGTTTTATGTCTTGTACCACAGACTAATAATAATATACTACGTATACAACTTGTACATTAGAAAGATGAAAAGTTTAATCTATTTACCCAATTTTGTTTTTAAAATGCCCGGCACAGAGGCGAAATTAATTGCTAAAATTTATGGTCGAGCTGTTTTTATCCTGTGGTATAAATTACGGACGTACTTTCTAGAATGCGGAATTAAATAATAATACTTTACAAAGTGGCGTGGGTTAACGAGATTACAGATAATATAGTATTGTCATTAAACACCGGAATTTGTTTGTTAGCGTCCTATTATACATACATTACAACCGCTAATTTAAATTAGTTCCACAATGAGCGCTATAACAATTAACATCCCCTAATAGCTATAATAATATTATGTGGTGTGATACATTACGATGTATTAAACCAATTATTTGATGATTTTATCGTAATAACCTAATTGTTACTAAATAACACTAGGTAAGTGACACCTACTACACCTACCCCAAACAATCAGCGATATATTACATAATTTTTTTTATACTAACGTGTAGGTATCATGTATTAATTTTTCCGGCAAACACTGAATTCTGATAGTATCTAATTAATGGCATGGCCTGATTCGTGTTTAGCCTAAAGTCGTTCCTAGCCGCTAGGTTTAGAATCGCATTGTAAAAACAAAAGGCGCGAGTTTGAAATGCAATGAATTTTGTATTAGCCATTTAAACTTTTGTTAAACTAAAAGCTCTTCCTACGGATAAGTATTAATTATAAATTCAACAGTAAAGATACTATAAATATTTCTACCCTTTTGTTATAACCAGTTTTCGAAAATTATTTAAAACTCGCTTTCCGCCCGCAGCTTCACTCCCGTAGAAAAGGGAAATTAGCCTACTGTTTATCCTTTCTCAGGTCTTAAACTTACTCCGTGCCAAAATTCAACTTAAATTGTTTAGTATAGTTTTCGCGTAGAGAAGAGACAGACAGACAGAGTATCATTGACTTTTATATATTATGTTAAATATTATGATGCTATAAATTAAAAACAAAAACGCCGTCTTCATTTTAAAAATTTATTACACACACAGTACATTTTTAACCACCTTTACAATAATTTCAGGAAACCCTGCACGTATGCGTCAAGCCATTCCACTTCTCCTACTCCCGGGACGAGTGGCTCATGGAATGGTTTGAGCTGAACCGCCTCCTCGGAGCCAGTCACTTCTACATGTACAATGAGTCTTTGAGCGCGCCAGTCGCGTGTCTCCTCGACCACTATAGGAAGCAGGGTCTTGTTACACTGTTGCCATGGAAACTGCCGATTGTATCAAAGATTGAAATCAGGTATGTGATATGTGAATCTTGTAAGAATATGCCTATATTCTTACTAAGATTTCTGCCATTTATCAGACGACACATTTATCGCACATATGCGTGATACAATTTAAAGTGTTATTTAATGAGGATGTGTACAATTTACATTGAAATTGCGGATTTTAATGAATTAAGTAGTGTTTATAGCGTTTAGTGTCAAGGTAAACGCCTTGCCCTATAGGGACTGTTTACAGAACTTTTATTTGATTCAACCAATTTATTTTAATTAAATTTCATAAAATTTATGAGCATAAAATGCCTGCATGGTTAGGCAGGTACATATTCGAACAGGATTTTCATATTTTTTTTAATACAATAGCGCTGTAACCATGTTTCCTGAAAAAATATACGCATGAAATTTAAAAATTTCTAATTTTAACACACTTGCTATTGAAGCAAAATACAGATACAAAAGAAATAAAACTACGGCGAATTAAAGATTCTGAATGGATCTATATAAACTTTCAAACTTCTGCACAAAAATAAAATTGATAGAGCCATTGTTTGAAACGCGGCCAAAAGTTTATTCAAAGTGAATCTTAATGCATCAATGGATAGACCTGACTGAGTAAAATTCCGATAATGCAGTACCTACCATCTTTTTATTACGTAATATCATCGTAATAAACTGCAATTATATTTAGCACATATTTTTACTTAAGACGTCCCTGATTCCTTCCACATTATTCCAACATATAAAAGGTTGTTTATTAATGTAAACAACTTTTTGATACAAAGTGATATATATCAAATAATGTTGTTTTTAAGTTCATTATTTCAAATAAACTGCCGTAATAAGTTTTTTTAGTTTGTCATGTATTTACTACTAACTAAAACATTGCCCCGTGGTCAGAATTCAACTCGAGTAGGATGCTCTTTTGATCAACACAATCAAAATTAGATGATAATCATTATACATATAACGAATTCTGTACACTGAAGAGTGGATATATATCTACTTTGTATATGTATCCAAATACTCTTGTATAGTATCTACAGCTGAAAATAGAAGTATGTGATACAATATCTCTTCTCTTTTCTTACAGGACAGAGGGTCAATTCGCAGCATTCAACGACTGTCTCTACCGGTCTATGTCTACCGCCGGTTGGCTGCTAGTGATAGACGTCGACGAAGTAATATTGCCACGGCGGGAACGCACGCTCGTCGCTTTGCTCACCGCATTGCGCGCGGCGTACAACCCGCCGTCGAAAGCGCCATCTGCCTTCTTGTTTCGGAACGCTTTCTTTTATCTTCGGTGGGAGGTTAGTTGAGTAAATAAAAATATTTTTACGTAGCAAGAACACTTGTAATTTATGAACACAACACAAAGATTTATTATTTTAAGCAATCTTTCTTTTATATGATCATGTAATAATTATTATACACATATACATATATGATCATACAATAATTATTATTATTTATTCTAAAATGTTTACACTCGTGAATGCAAATCTATCACAGATGAGTATAAATTTATTTGTGTTCTTTAAACTTTTTCTTTGTTATTATAATTATTTGTACCACAATCCACATTAAAAATAATGAATCTCCACACTATTAATAACCATTCAAATTTAACTAATTTCTAGGATGACGCAGAAGCCCCCGCGCCGCTAGTGACAGCACGCAAGACGCGGCGTTGGGCGGCGCCGCACGCGCTCAAGAACCGCAGCAAGTACGCGCTGCGGCCGCGCGACGCGGTCGAGCTGGGGAACCACTTCCTGTGGGAGCTGGCGCCTGGTGCGAGCTCTGTGGGAGTGCCCACTGAGCGCGCTCTGCTGCATCACTATAGAGTGAGTAGAGTTATAGTTAAAAAAATATATAAAAAAAACCACCACATGCGATTAAACTGATTAGGTATAAAGGTGTTCCACCGTTGGCGTACTAAGCTGATAGGGACTTATAGTTTTGCATACGCTATAAAATACTAAAGTCAACATACCACGTCATTTTTTTTCTTAAACTAAGTTTTCATCTTAGCTTCGGGTAGCCGGTATATACATATGTAAATATAGACTTTTTAGAATTAATCATATCGAAAAATGCGTCTGTAACTTTATAAGTATTTTTTACGTACGCATATATAAAACTGTAAGTCCCATTCAGCTTAGTACACATCCTGTAGAGTCATAATATAGATCATCATAGAGTTGATAAACACATAAATATCCAAATACAAATCACATACAGGCCATTAATGATAGCCTCTCCTCAGATCGCGTGCGAGTACGGCGGCATGCAGTGCCTCACGGTGCCGTCGACGGTGGACCGCACGGCGCACCGCTGGGCCGACGAGCTGATGCAGCGCGTCGCCGCTGAGAAGGAGCTGGTCGCACGTATTTGTCCTAATTGAAAAGACCATATCATAACTGCGAATAATTTGTTCGTAGTATCATAGAGTTATAGATGAACAGGTTGTTTTTTGTTTTTTTTTCTATGGCCATTGTTGTGGTACTTTTTTGTGGGATACTTGAAATATCAGTGAAATTATGATCAGCTGCTATAGGTATTGTTATTTGTTTGGTTTGCGTTTTGATTGTAAATTGCATTAGATTACTTATTGTGGGATACTTCACTGTGATTGTCAGTAAAATGTCCGTTCTGCTACTATACAGACGAGTAGAATAGTTTATTTTTCAGATTTTTCAAGTATTATTTATGTTTTACTTACATTGCGTACAAATTGTAGGCAAGGAACGATGTTTTGGTTTTTAATTTTTATAGATGTTCTAAGTAAGCGTTTTTATTGTTTTACCATTTTTACATTTTTTTCTTTGTAGGATATTTTTATTTTTAAAATACATGTTCAGAATATCAATTTTAGTCAGATACTAACGATAGATTTATTTAAAATCGCTGTTTAATAAATAAATAATCGTAAAATACGACTTTTACACAATTTTCACTTTATGAGATTTGAAAATATGTAGAGAAAAAATTGTAATGAGAGTTCTTGAATCTATATCTTTTTTTTCTAATTTAAGTCTTATATGTGCCTAATTTTGTTGTCATTTTCTGGATTTTTTTACTAAATTAAAAGTGATGAATATTTTTTTCAGCGTGATAATTTTATTCATAATAATTAATTTTTAATTTTTAATTCGGCGTCAGTTTTATGTTCTACGAATTAAGAGGTTTTGATCTATGATCATTAACATATTTCATCTTTTTACATAGCAAGAAATCTCTGGTCATGTTTGATAGTAATCTATATTGTAAATAGGACATAAGTACACTTCCGCACAGAAAGCACAATCATTGTTATTTATTTGTTTATATTCTGTGAAAAAAAAATATTTAAAGGCATTATTGTGTCGGAATTTTTGTTTAATATTTTATATTCATTTTTATAGATTTTTTCCTAACATTCGTTTAATTCATGTTTGTAGAGGGGATGCCAAGGTTAGAGTAAGGAACGATCTCGGATAGAATTAAAATAATGTAGATTTCTCGTAAAATGCCAAAGAAATATTTTACAAGTGGAGGTCAATGAAATCTTTAAACATTTTTCTGAAGGATGGAACGAATACATAAAAAATGTATTAAGTACCTGTTATTACCAGTAGGTATCTGGTATGTAATCAAATACTTTTTAATTCAAAGACGTAATTTGAAATAATTTTCATTGCGTTTTTCGTAGAGGATTTTGATCTCTAAAATTCCGACAATAGTTTTGATAAAACTAAAATTATGTAAAAACTTATTCGTGTTAACTAAATATAACACATTTCGTTCGTAAATTTACTAACTACTATCATAAGAAGATGTAAATATAACAAAAAAATCATGTAATTTATCGTACCATTGAACTGTTATGAAATCTAAGGATGGAGAAGGTATTTTTGATTTAATGTTGTTTTAGCTTTAAGTACCTATTTAAAAATAAATTATTGTATTTTATTGATTTTATTGTACGTAATAATAACGGTATAATTTCCTAAAGATTACGCTTATTATTTTTACATCCAAAATAAATAGAGATAATGGCAGAATATTATCATATGCTTTTTTATACTTACTTATAAGTCGATAAGGCCAAATTATGTTCAAATATTGCCCCAAATTATTGTAACTTACATAGACGTATACCTAAGTATAAAATATATTAGATTAAAAGTTTTTTGGCAAAAAAATTATTTTGTTTTACCTTTGATGTTGTTCTTTCTGTTAAATATTTTAATTGCTCTTGTATGAATATTTGGAGAAAAATGTAGTTTCAATTACAATATAAAAATATCAAATATATGATTAAAATAACTAATTTGTCATTAATAAAGTACGTCTATGTAACAATGTCATGGACCATTATATAATTTTTTTATTGTATTTTAACTTAGAGTCTGATGTACTCAATAAATGTACTGTTGTATATTAAGATATGTGTTTTCTTGAATCGCTTGTAAACCTAAGCTATATGTGTATAATATAGAGTTGTGAAAATCTGTTGTTACTTGCTCAATACTTCAAAACTTACAGTATTATAATAATCTAGTACAAAATATTAAAAATCACTCTAGTAATAAAATAGTTTTGCCGGACCAATTGCTTTTATTTTTATTTCAAATTTTTGAGTAATACAAGTTTTGATATATCGGCACAACTACATATTAAGATAAATAATACTTACTGTAAATAATGCAATAGAAATTGTAAATAAATATTTATGTTTATGTTATAATGCGTACAAAATTTTATTGTATTAAAGAGCGCAAAAATACAAACTTTGGTGTTTTATTTTATTTTGATCCTACCTTACTAAACTTTCGAAATTCCTCAGCTAATTCAACCGCATCAAATTTTGTTTTCCTGAAAAAAACTTTCTGATATACTTTAACAGCTTTACAGTGGTTAATACGTGAAAACGTAAAAGACAAAAAGAGGAGGAGGAGTCTGCAACATGACGTATAGAAGTATTTAGAAATGATTTAGAAATAGCTTTCTGCCCGCAGCTTCGACCACGTTTTTAAAGAAAAACATAGTTTTAGCATAGTTCCGGTTCCCATGGGATTTCCGGGATTAAACCTATACTATGTGTTAATCCAAGTTACCCTCTATATGTGTGCTAAATTTCATTGTAATCGGTTCAGTAGTATTTGCGTGAAAGAGTAACAAACATACATACACATACATCCATCTTCACAAACTTTCGCATTTATAATATTAGTAGGATTGAAGATAGCGCCATCTAGGGCACCCTGTATATATATATATATGTAACGTAAAAGTACGGAATAAGTTCGCAGTGTTTCAAGTACTCAGTCCAAAAAACGTTCAATACTGAAAGTTTTCCGAGCCCTCAAGTTACTTGTATCAATGTAAAGATGGCGGTAGTAGACAAATTCATAAATTGAATTCTCATTATGGCGTTAATCACGTCTGACCGCTTTTTAATGTATTTTATTACACGTGTTAACCTGAGATTTAATTTGTGATCAAATCTTATTTTACTTTATTTGCTACAATTTTTATTAGATTATTTTGTTGTTCCATTTTCTGATTCCATTCCACCTTGAAAGTGTACGGTAACATTAATTAGTGATGTTTTTGAAATAATATACAAAACATTTTGACCGCTATTAACGTGACTAGCGAAAAAAATATAATTTATATTTTTGGGCCTAACTCGTGTTTCTTTTATTATTGGGCGAGTAATAAGAGATATAACAGTAATAATTATAAATTAATACTTCTTATTAAACACAAAATATTAGATAGAAGTCGATATTAGGATCAGCAGCATTGAATTTTTAAAGGTGCTTACTGCAGTCGCCAATATCTATATCGGGGCTTCAAACTAATTGCTTTCACGATAACTTTGATAGATCGCGGTGCCACTCCAACTTTTCAGCCCCGACTTGAGTTCATGCATCATTTAGCAATTCCATCACAATATTATAAAATCTTGCCTATTTTGTGGATAATGAACGCCCATCGATATTTTCCATATAGAAATACCGATATTATATTGGTAATTTTTTTGAAAACCTTTTCACAGTTAAGCTGCCAAACGAGAACTGATCGAGATCAAATTTATTAAGGGGAATGAGTTTTTCGTGAGGAAAATACGGGCTGTTTTGTTTTACAATCTACGGCAAATAAGGACATCAGCTAAAATACGTCTCATGGGCTGTCTCGAGATTGAGATTTTTATAGGTAACACAGAGAGGCAAAAGTGAAGACGTGACTTTTGATAAATATTCCCAATATCCAGTTCCAACATGTTGTGATAAAAGAAAAGATAATAAAAAACGTGTGCGAACCATAATAAATTATCGACTTTTCGAATTTGACAGTAATTTAATTCATACAAATGATAATATTATATTTAGTATCTTTTTATTGAGATTTTCTCGAGGTCTCTGCAAGCAAGAGTGCGCTTTCCACCCACTAAACCTGCAGACTCTCAGAAATTCTCTAGACAGTCTCTAGGCGATGGTGATTGCATTAAACTAACTATCGAATCGGACTTATGTCAAATTATAATTTCGAATACATCAGCCTTCTAATTAAAGCTTTGCTAAATACTGTATCTATTTAACGTCATTAAAATAAATGTTACGTTTTGTTTTGCTCCACATAAACTACGCGGGTATGTTGCGATCGTACTTCACTGTCATTTTTATGTTTAGCTGGCTGTCAGCATAAATTACGAGATTTTGCATAGCTGTCACGATACAAAGGTAAATATATTAAACATTAGATGTATATTTCTGCGGCGTCACAAATCATGTTATGATAACGGGCCAAGTGGCCGTGCAGCGACCCCGTATGACTAATGTGCCCAATTAACTGCCAGGAATTGGGACGAAACGCCCTTTATGTTTACTTTCAAAATATCTATTATATAGGTACCTAATATTTTCCCCGTAAGATAAACAGTCCTTACCGAAATTGAGTATTTATAGGAACATCATTTGAGATTCGTTTGTGGATAGCAATGATATATGACCATCCCTTCCAGCAAGACTTTTCTCTTTAATATGTTAAAGACTGATACATACCTTAAATTAAATAATATCGGATAGAAGATATTAATAAGAAATACTATTCAAAAACTTTTATACATTCAGTACCTTGTTCATATAATAATAATGGTGAGATATGATACAATAATTCATAACTTCTATTTGACCTCAGAGGAAGGTCGGCGAAATTATACTTGTAAATACGAATATTCAATATCAAAGTCTTCTGTTTAAAGTTTGTTTTACAATTGTAACTTGATCAACGTTACAGAAACGGTTAAGGGAACCCACAAACCGTAGCAAAATAAGATGAACAAACAAAGATCAAAACAATAGGAATGGTGAAATCAGATTCCGAAACAACGGCGATTTAGGGAGCCTTGTGTTTTTGAATTGTTGTAAAACTTTTTGACTTTTCCTAATTTATTCCCATAAGACATAAAGTTTTACTTTGCTCAAGAAATGATTTTCGAAATTGCTTACAAGAGAATACTTACTTAATATTATATTTTATTTCAAAGGTTAATTAATTTTTTTTTCGTAACGTACCGTTTTAAATATGTTTTAAGCTAGATTTTTCGTGTATGTCGATTCCTATATATATACATTCAAGTTAAACAATAATAAAGTGAATATAATAATCATAATAGTACAATTCATATAATTTAAATAATTCGAAACGAAATATTTATAAGAATGTAGATAGTTTGTAGAAATAAATTAAAGTTACCTCTTAAAGAGAGAAGCGGCCTGGTGCCTAGGTACCTAGGTAGTAGATGCATTCCTCGGGAAGTTTTTAGCAGGCGAAAATAACTTTGTTGCAAACTAAATGGCTTCGGTACACTAACTTTTTGCAAAATGGACGGCTAGCAATCTATCTTTTAAAAAGTATTTTAATTTTTTTAGCATTTAGTGGGAAATTTGTTCTACCTCTAGATTGCACCAAATGCAAGTTAAAAATCTTAATGGAATTGTTAAGTACAATATAAATTATGCTAAAAGGACGAATGTTATAATCTGCATGTTAGCCGATTTCGACAAAAGTAAATATGCTTCAATTACAAGCAATGTTATTAAATCGTAGGGGTTCTAAAAAGGTTTTTACATCAATTCTGAGGTGAAAGGTATCCTATCCTCCCAAAGTATATCTTAGCCCTAACATTAAAGTGAGAATGAAAAAATAAATTCGTCTTGGAAGATATTCGCACAAAATAGATATAGGTATTTATACATATTTTGTATGCTTCGCGTGTACCTGAACACAATATGTTGTATTACATCGCTGTCACGCGTGAAATTGCAGCTTAGAACGTGTTGCTGACACATCCATAACAACCTCAATAGTTTGCCGCGGTTATCGAATTAAATTTTGGACGTTAAATATTTACCCTTGGTCAGCACCGTTTGAAAATTAATTACTAAACCACATTTGCGCTACAAAAACAATATACCTATGACATAACTCATTTAACGGAATTAAAATATCGACGAAACAAACTCAGCTAAATTGTTTTCATAAAGTTCTCTCTCCAACTTACTCGACGCAGAAATTTTCCATGCGATGCATTGTAAATGAAAAATGTTATGATTCATGAGTATTCATTAATTTTACCGTGATTTAATAATAATATCAATTTAAAATACAGCATAATATTTTAAAAGGAAATACAAACATTATTTCTATTTAAACGGCGCATAAATAATCGAGTGCCTCTTAGTGCGTAACTATAGATTTAAAGTAAAAATACGTTCAGATTAGTTGAGCAACATCGATTTTGTTTTATTTATTAAGTGAGCGAACGAGTAAACGTGTCATTCAGTAGTGCAACAAAGGCAGCATTCGAAGCTATAATCGTGAAAAACTGTCTATAGAAATAGAATAACAGTTTGCCGTGAAAAATGAAGTTAGATAGAGGATTTGTGTTTGTATACCTATTCGCCTTTTTCGTATGTAAAAAATGCAGAATAATCTTTAGTGTATAGATAGTGATAGTGCATAGATTTTGATACCGTGGTTATAATATGATATTCCACATTCCAAATTAATATTTTGTTCTTAGGTTTTTTGTTGGATAAAGCAGGCAACACTAGGAATATATTTTCGTCTCAATAGTAATTTTTTATGTTTATTTTTTAAATGCTTGATAAGCATTTCAAATACAAAGCTATCCAATATAACTAGGTTCAAACCATGCAGCTCATGTATCTAGTCACTGTAGTTAAAAAAGAGATCACTTTAAGAAACATTTACGTATCAAAATGAAACAATAAAATATCATAGCGGGCAAGCAAGGGAAGTTACAAAGAGCTTTACATTGTTTCTTTAAATCAAAGTTTATCCAACAACACTCAAGGAGATGAGGGTGTTATTGTTCAAATGATTTCAGTAGGACTCTAATAGATTCATAATAATAACTACAATCGTACAATCAAAATAAACGTCTTTTATAACGAGGGCGGATTGTAGCAGGCGGTGAGCATTAAGCGGTAAAGTTGTGGCTTTGGTAACGTTCGTGAAACTTTGACCATAACGCAGGCCGTCCACGATTAAAGTAATATCCCTTAGACAAGTTCCCAAGTGCACCTTCCCGCAGCGCCAGTAATGTCAACCAGATTCGTAAACTACTTGCGACGTATCGCTATCAGCGCTATATGACACCCGTGACCCTTGCGGACTTTAGCTCGTTTGTAGTTTTTCATGGTCATTCATGATGTGAGCCTCAGTTGATGTTGGTGGATAAACTTTCACATTTTTTATGAGAATAGTTTTTTATTTTGAGTATATGTTTAAAAACGCACCCCATTTGATAAGCTCGATATTGAAAAATAATTATAAAAGCCATTTGCGAGGTACAGAAAAAACATTGAAAAATTATATTTCAACCGAAAAATTTTAATCAGTATTTCATTTTAAAACAGTTAAATTATAAAAGTATTCAATCTTAAGTTTAAAATTGACCTACATTTCCCATTGTTCTAGCATCCGCAAAAATAAATAGAGCTCTTGATCACTTTTTTCGCTGTGTAGCATTATAATCATTCATACAAAAACGAACAAAGCCGCGGATTAAAACTGGCCAGACAATGACGCGGTATCATTCAAAATATCTCCATTAATCGAGCAAACTCTTCCGATATTATATGTATTGTGGTTTAATAACGCGTAAAGAGCGTTGCGCACTTGAACGCTAAAATATCGGAGCAATTTGACAACGCAACCCGTTTCAGTCAAACGCTCAACAATGCGGAACAAGTGAAATGTTGCCAATAAAAAAGGTCAAACGGGTAGCTAGGGGCTCGGTTTTCAATATCTCACCATAGTAGGTGGGCGGCGGATGAGGTGGGATGTCAGACATATCCCGAATTTATGCGTCAGTGGCATCCTTCTTTCGATGACGTGCAGCGTTGCGACTGTCCGAATCGACTGTTCGGCTTATTCATCCTAACGCACAAATTGGAATGATATTCAAACAGTGGTGAAAGTTGTCATTCATACGAACTTAAATATGTATCTAACTGATTTTGTTGTTCTGATAGAATAGATCCCACATTATAATAATATTATATCTATCTACCCATATTGCTACCTACGAAAACTTTACATTAATTAAAAAATTGATCTCTTGATCAAGCAGGTAGTCAATAGTCAGTATTTTTTAATTTTGTATATCTCTATTGGAATATGTCTGCTTTTGAAATATTCCAATTGGATAGCATATGTTACCATCAAATGCCAATTCCTCGTTTAATTACTTCCCTCGTAAAAAGCAACTCGTGTATTTTTCATACAATTTCCATGGTGTGACCTAAATAAACCCCCTAATTTATATCGAGTAAGACTTAATCCCAACTGTTGGCCCAATGAGTGATGGCTCTCTTTTCAGACCTTCGATAATCCTACGTATTATCGATCTTTACAAATAACAATGGATTTTAAACCCAGATAATTGGTTATTTAAGTTGATTACATTATTATAGAACATGGTCTAGTCTACCTTAAAGATTATAACCACAATCCTATCCTGCATGTTTGTTACTCTTTCACGAAGAAACAACTGGACAGTTTTGGATGAAACTTTACAGTAACATAGATATAATATATCAGAATAACGCTTCAGCTATGCTTGATTTTGCCCGGGTTCGTCTGCGGGTGAAACCGCGCGACATAGCTAGTACCAAATAATATTAAATCTAACCTCATAATATATTCCCTTAGGCATTTATAACAAGTCAGGCTCAACTCCCGCCTAGATAGGTACTTATATATGTAACAAACAGGCGTAACGAGCGCAACGTTTATTAAATTTTAATATCAGCCGTATTGTTAATTACATGAATACTAATTGGAACTTAATTTATTTTTTTATTTTTGAATTTGCTTCTACTGAATAACATTTAATCAATAACGGGAGTATTCTCGATATTAAAAATCAACGATAAATTTAATTTATTAAAATGTTAACTTTGAATATTTTGTAGGTTATTAATGCATAATAGAAAATTCTTTTGTATTTAATAGAATTCTTTAAACTTTCATAGCGTAAGAAGTGAGTGGGTGTTACAGGATGTAAGCTGTTACTATTATCCGGTAATTAGTGAAATTATTTGCTTTGTTAAGGAAATCATACAATTTTCAAGCCCACTCAAATTAATAAATTGAAGAGAATTATAAAACTCCTACATTCCAATTCCCACAAGCGTATTGATATAACAAATATACGACCTTGTATGTCTTCCTTCAATTCCTTAAAAAACATTTAAATGGCGAGACTTATCCAAGCATTTCAATTTCCATTCAATTTTTGTCCACCCAGACAACTTAGTCTATGTATCTTTGACGAAATACATTTGATAGTTAGGTATTTCTAGATAATCTGGTCTTAATCGGACAAAAAAAATATGACTTCATTCTCAACTTCATTACTGAAATTGATAGGTTACTCATAATATTATAATATAATATTATAACCTACATTTACAAAGTATTTTATCCTTTATATTAATACAGTAATCTCGCCCACAGCCAAAATTATATTATTTTAATTCCATTTGATGAAATCACTATGGATCCCGATCGATAGAATACATATTGCTCATTGGTTCAATCTCTTAAATATTTAACAAACACGAAAATTGAACGACTATTAAACGAGACCAACGGTACTGTTTTTATTTGGAGTGCGCCGATATGAATCGCGAATTTGTTGAGTAAAGCGATCTGACACTATACAGCGTAATCCGATCGGTGACTTTCTGTAAAACCCCTATCTCATCCACTGACTGTCAGTTCCATTAACATACATCAATGCTCTGCGACTTTTATTTACGGCTCCGTTTTCTTTCTTCCGAAAAACTTATAAAACTTTCCTTGAATTCTTTCTATTTACCGTGGTCACCTTTGAATTGTAGGTAGTTTTTATACGTCACCCAAACAAAACTTTATCAATAGAACGGTTCCGTAAAGTGCTGAGGCAACTTTATACTGAGGTTAGCTCGCTGTTGAAACCTTATTTTACTTCCTTAGTTAAGTTTGAAGGAAGGAATCAATGTAGCATTATTTCCTTTCAACTTAAAAAGGTAGGGTTGACACTGGAATGCTTTTTAAACAGACAGGTGAATTTTAGTTTCGAAACGTTTATTTCAGAACGGAGTTAGGTCGTAGCATTCCCGATATCGATACAAATCGTATCATTTCTAAAGGTTTCTGGGTATTAATTTATCCGGAAATGTGTGCAGAGTTGCCGTGTATCAAGTTTAGTCAGATCTATAAGCGTTTCTCAGAGATACAGGGTCTCTTGCAAATTGCACCGTCAGCAAGCGATCGTTGCACATTCTACATAGTTGCCTGTACATTCGTAAATAGTTTGCGATTCACGGTTAAATGCTGCTGCGATGCGACTGACGTTTGATTTTACTTGTTTGCAAATGTCCTGGTTTCTGCGATATACTAGTTTTTAATATTGATAAGAACCGTTTGTCTTATCTTATTTGATGCAATCACTGGTCGTAAGCTAAATAAATATGTATTAGGTTAATACTACTATGTTAGTTTGAAGTAATATACCAAATTAAAAAAGAAAAACCGATTTAATTAACCTGTGTTTTAATAATACCCCCTGATATATTATTATGTTATGTGTAATGCTATTAAATTATATCCGTAATGGTCACTCCTAGGGCCTATTTTATTATTGTAATATCTCCTTCACCAAACCAATGCCTATTGAGCGAGTTTGTGTGAAGCTGTAACACAATATTGTGTCCGTTACCTCTGTTGGAAAGGACGTCTTATCAATGTTCATTTGATTCAAATGGCAATCGGATAGAGGTTCGCAGACACGTACAAGAAAAGCACATTTTACACATATGAATGACGCCCTCGTTTACCTGCAAAACGATATTGAAAATCGGGCGGGCGATCCTTTCTACTCTCTACATTTTTTTATTATTGGAACGTTTCACTCGTTCCGCATTGTTGACTCTGCGTTGAGTCATTTTTATTTCTCTGAAATTGAATGACGTATTTATCAAAGAAATTTTTCATGAAAAATATTTTGTTATCCCGGGCCTCGTTATGAACGCTCGATGAGAAAGAGATTCTCTTACAAGTGACAAAAGGGAATCCGCACAAATTATTCCCTGTTCGCTTAGTACAAGTTCTAATATAAATTTTATTTTGGCAAGGTATTTCTTAAGAGTAATTGGATCTTACGTAAT
>CAJQZM010044700.1:0-15969 GCA_907164665.1 Colias nastes
GTTATTGTGAACACTCGATGTATATATCTGATGTAATCGTGTACAATAAAATATTAAAATCGCTTTAATCCGTTGTTTTATTTTTATATAAGGAAATGCTTTTATGAACTGATAACGTGGTTTGGCTAGAGATATTAAGCAAATACTGAAATACAGTAACAATACAATACCAAAATAGGTTGCATCGCGTTATCTTTGTCTAAATGTTGTCTAAATAATTAAGAGGAATGGAATAATGAATAGAATATTCGTAATGTAAATAAAATACAATATTACATGTTCCCTTATTTATTACTTAATATTACATGTTCCCTTATTTATTACTTAATAGGCGATCGTAGTCTGTATAGTTTTACTTTTTCTAAATAGCTATTAATTAATTATAGGAGCCTACAATTTGTACGCCAGCACATTTATTTACTTAATAATATAAATAGGCGTCATGATTTTAATTTGAAAAAACCAAAAATTTAATCAACATTGCACAGGTTAAGAAAGAAGTACCTACAATAAAAATTTACTTACTACATATTGACATGACAACAAATATTTTATCAAAAAATTTGTCTCTTTTTATATTTTCGCTACTTATCAGCCTACTCGGTGTTCAGTGTTCTGGTAAATTTTTTTCAGGTAAAATGTAATAGTGGTAATGTAGTCCATGTAAGGTCTAGCTAGGTAGCATTTTGTAGGTAAAAGTATAGTCAACAGTCGTTCACTGTCGTCTTGTTAAGTGTGAAGGTTAATAGAATATATTTCAAGCTGTATGTTAGCAACTTTTAAAATTGTATTTTATATATTTTTTTTTTATTATTATTGTATGTTATTCCAACGTGTAGTTAGCTATATTGATAAATTTTTATCCTGAACAGTAGTAACTTTTGGTACTCCTAGCATTATTATCTAATTCGTTGAGCTATTAAATATATGCTAAGATATGTGCAACAGGCGCATAATGTATTTGAAATCATGTCGTGATTTACTTCATTGCTTACAATCCACATAATTCAGCTATAGATCCTGTTTGAAGAAATAAATCCTGATAAAATGACCAAGAGCAACGGATTGTTTACATACAGAAATGTAACGGGTGTGACACACCCGCACATGAACGCTAGATCTTCACATATCCAATCCTATCTACTATAAGATTAGTATGTTTTATTTCCCATATTCTTCTGACATCTCGGTTAATTATAAAACTATTTTTAGCATCCGGATTCACTCGCATGACTCGAATACCATGGTTAAATAAAATACTATGTATATGCTAATTTAGAGTCCAGGCAAAAATCCATATCTGTGTACAATATTATGCAAATCCGATCAGCGATGGATGCATGAAATAACTTATGCATATCAGCTGTAATTTTTTTTTAATCTACGTAATTATCACTGGGAATCGAACCCATGATCTTAATAGTTTTAATGTATGATCGCATTCCATTAGTTTGAAGAAAGCTGATATGGATAGATAGATATTATTACTTTTTGTAATTGTATATAGCAGATATTATTCACTTAAGTTATTGAATTACCGGGTTTAAAACTATTCTGAGTAAAATATGAAAGTTTTACTAATTAGTAAAACTCTTCTGTTGATCTAATTTTTGTGCTAAGTATAATATATTTATTGTTATGTATAATCATTATGATAGTACTTGATCATGTATTCAATTGATTAGGCAATATAGTCACAGCTTCAGTAAAAATGTTCAGGGTTTCAAATAAAATTCATGTTTAATTGTAATGTACACAATTTATTCATATCGTATAGTATTTCTTATACAAAGATAATAAATTGTAAAATCCTCTTTCACGGTCCGAATAAATAAATACTTAGTTTAACTCCTTTAGTTCTATCACATGCCCTTAGGACAAACAGGAGTGTAACTTACAAGACAGCAATACTTGATATAGCCTTCTTAGGTCACATCCCAAACCATGGGTATACATCGACATCTACACATCCAAGACATTAACATCGACTAAAAAGAAAAAACGCCATGCGTCACATCAATTTTAAACGACTCAATACTTATAAGAGATGGCAACACATGGTTAGGGAATCGCATACGGTACATTATGAAATCGCGATCTTTTAACAAATGTACAAAAATATTACATTTAGAGCTATTTTACAGGTAGGTATGTTTTGTCAAAGGCACTGGTATTCTTATCTGATTTAATTCAATAGGATTATCTTACAAATAGTTTGCGATTTCTGACAGCTAGAGGATCATATTTTTTGGTTTGGAACATCATATTATAACGGGCATTCCGAATGAGAAAGACTATACATAAAAATTTATAAATAAACATCTAGATTGGACTTAAGCTTACTTACATCGACTTACATCTAACTTATACAAAACATAGTCTTCAGCCATCGATTTTCACAAACGAGTCTTCGAATAGATGAAACAGATCTACTTCTCTTATATTACAGTTACATTATACATAGCTCACCACTAAAAATGCATCATTTTTAAATCTATCGTGAGTAGACGAGTTTTATCTGCTCGAAAAATCCGTAAACCGAATATTAGTCTCATACAGAGTTCTCCGCGAACGCATCTCTCGTATGGATCTATCTCTAACCTATCAATACGACTACTAGGAAGGATAACGATTAGGCGATGCGACTTAGCCGCGTACAGCTGCACAATATCATACAAATATATATCTTCATCTCTTTACATCGTGGTAACTTCGACTACTAGGGAGGGGCAGGTTGAGACAGTTTGTACGAATAAGATCGACACGTGACGCGAAACGAGCGAGGCACGACCGCGAGACGCAGCCGAGGCGACTCAGCGCGGGCGCTGCGCGGTCCAGGCGCAGGCGGGCGGGGCGCTCAGTGCTCGAGTGTGCGCGATTTGTTCTGGTGCATCATGTTCTTGAGTGTCGCCACCTCGGTGGCGAGCCGCGCCAGCTCCGCCTTCAGGTGCGCGTCCTCCTCCTCCGCTAGCCTCTCGTCGCACACGGGCCGCTGCGGCCTGTACTCCACTCCCAGTGAGATCCCGGAATCCCTCTCGTCGCTGGAGCCCTCGTCCCATGAAGGTGAGGAACGGGGGCCGGGCTCCTGCTTGATGTGTTGGAGGGAGAGAAGAGCGCTGGCGACGTCTTTGTCCCCGAGATGTGATTTGTGGCGTAGTTTGAGTGGCAGGCCGGCATTCTCTGGGGCGTACTGTTCGCCTGTCTCGTCACCGGAGCCCGACAGGGAGGAGAGTTCGTAGGGGGATGGCGCACGGCGCGATCTTGATAGATTGAGAACGGAACCGGGAGGTTCATAATGTGCTGGGTGAGGGTAGTACGCTTCTGGAGCGGGAAGTCTTTCCTGGTATTGTTCAGGAGCGCGTTGTGGTGGTGGGGATGGGGGAGACGCTGGGGGAATCGGGGGAGGTGGGGGTGGTGCTGGTGGGAATAGAGCATTGCTGGTCAGTTTACTCCTTTTCGTTACACACAGGACTTGATCACACGTCG
Organism: Colias nastes; assembly: GCA_907164665.1. Lineage (NCBI taxonomy): Eukaryota > Metazoa > Arthropoda > Insecta > Lepidoptera > Pieridae > Colias > Colias nastes. Next base: position 3,487 of record CAJQZM010044700.1, read on the forward strand.
GTAATGTGGCTAAGACTTGGTCGATGCTGATGAGTGTTTCTCCACAGATTCCATATTTCTCTTTAATGGCGTCTAATTGCGCTTTAAGCACATGGTTTTCCTTTGAGAGTTCAACGACGCGTTGTTCGAGGACCATGTCGTTGAAGCGGCGTTTTTCCCGGGAACGCTTGGCGGCTTCATTGTTGCGCCGTCTGCGGTCCCAGTAGCCGTCGTCCTTTTTGCTGTCAGGAATGAACTCGCGTTGCTTGCGTTGCCCGAAGAATTCTTTCCTTTTGGAGAATTCGAAGGAGTTTCCGAATTCGTGGTGCTCAGCCGATCCGTTGGATGAAGGGGATTGGTCCATGGGGTAATGCGGTGATACAGATAGGCGCGCGCGCGGTGGTGGCGGCACGCGCTGGGGGCTCGGTGCAGGGCCCAGGGCGGGGCCTCCGCCCAGCAGCTGCTGCTGGCTCAATATAAACTCGGCGACCATGTTTCGGCGGACGTTGGATCCGCACGAATCTTCAAAGTGGTTCTGTAACAAAAGAAATATTACGTTAGTAAAATTATTTGCAATTGTCTTTATAAGTGCAGAATGCTTGCAAAAATTCTGTCGCAAGTTCCCGCGTTACTTTACACGTGGATTTTGTGAAACAGTGTTATGACATTCATTTTTTTCACTCCCTTCATGTTATAACGCGTTAATAATGTTTCCTAACCTCTTGGCATATTACACGATGCATTTTGAGGTCGCACAGGATACTGTTACGAAAGCGCTTCCTTCGAAAGAAAATTGATTAAAATTTTAAATTAATTACCGAGTGTTACAATAGTACTATTAAACGGATACGACACGAAATGACCGAATGCCATGCCCGCTAACATGTGACCGATGTTGACTAAGTGTTTTATTAACTATATTTTAAAAATAATATTGAAATTTCGCAATCAGCTCACGTTGGCAGCGGCGTGGCTGAAACGCTTGACCAGCATTTTATTATTTTAATAATCCCGCATTGATCGTCGGTGTCGATAACCTCTGCGCGACACCCTAACTTAATATCACTTACGTAAACGCCTATATCCGAACGATATCGAATGGCCAAATGTGCATCGACAGGAAATGCAACGAAAAATAGTTTAATTACTTCGTTATCAACCGTTTATCGACAACAATGGGAGATTCTTTCCTAAGTGCCCATTGTGGTGAAACCATAAACTAGTCTATTTCTTTTTTCCGCGTCGGTTTAGCGCACGGAAAAAGAGCAGAGCGATCACGTTGCGGCGCACGCGGCGGTGTGGGGGACAACGTGAGAGTCCTTTCTAAATCTGAAATTATGCTTTTCAAGAGCATTTTGCATGTAATTTTAACTATGCAGTGTCTGGGAACACGTGCCCGCCGGCGATTATACGAGATTATTCACATTTTAAATCAATATGAAATTCGAAAAAGATCATTAGAGCCCCGCTAGAGATTTTTAAGAGGTTTTCAACTTTATCGCTGCATCTTGACGACTTTACATAACCGTTTCCTATTCTGATTGGGGTTTTCATGTAAATTAGTTTACGTGACTCGAAACTTTGTATTGTTTAAGTGGATATGAAATTAGGAGAAATTTATCGATTTTTAACGATTGTTATGCTATTAAGTGCGATAATTATATCAACAATAATTACATAACAATTATCTTTTGTCAAAGTTCAAAGTACTTTCCCATCTTTAATCAAATATGTTTTCTTATTTTTGATGATGTTTAATTAAATTAAAATATTTAAATAAAAATAGTGTTACACGCCAAACGAGTTGAGAGCGGTGTCAGTAGGACGGCCTAGATTCGAACCCGTTACTATAACCGTTCGATTACAAACCACTCTAATTGTACCGTGTCACCGACCATTTATTCAGCGGTATTGTGTGGGATTATTATACTGTAAAATTCTATTTAAGATTGCCATCATACATTTTGATGAGAAATTGTGATACACTTTTTTCGTGACCGTAAACAAATGTAATGATTTACGGTAATGTATCATAAACACATTACAATAAGGACATAATTTCTAATGTAATTAAAATTGTTTTATATTTTTGTATGAAAAGTTACGAATGTCGGCATTTGGTAGTTAAAATAGGACAATAGATCCAGTGCATCGCATAATACAGTTTGAGCTGAATCACTTACATCAGTCCGTTATACAGATGTTCTCATAAATACAGTTAAAATCATGACTATATGAATTTTTTATCCAACCGCCAACGCGAGCTCTATACAACTCTTTAAGAACTATTACATCTTAATAAATGTATTAAGACATATTATTAGTCAGTAGTAACTGATTCAACGGTTTTTTTAATATATAATCTGTGTCAATTAGGCGTCATTATACTTTGAATTCATACGCAAATATTATTATCTTCTCTTATTATTTTCTTAGAATTGATTACGCAAAGAACAAAAAGTTTATATATTAACAGTTAGATATTGATAGAACAGCTAATTCCTCAACATTTATATGATAAAGTGAATAAATTTGTAATAACGCTATGCGTCCGTTACTTGCCGGTTGAGAGGGAACAGTAATTAAAACTGCGGTTAGCGTCTCGGGAATATTGATCGTGTTTAGTCAATTGTTTAATTATTTTTCAAACAAATAACATTCTATAGCAAAATAATGCTGATTTAATAAACGTATTTCATTGCTACAGTGATTTCACCTGTGCACTTTAATTTTAGAGCGTTATAAAGATAAACTAAAGTCATGTAAATATAATAATCACGTTAACTCAAGAATGACGAAACGGCACATCTCGGAATGTTAGATGCGTCATGCGACCGTTACATAATTATTATCGTACATTTGGGTGCTAAGATACCAATACTGTTAGCTCGCTATGCTGAACAGTTATCGCTAATCATCTACTTTCTTTAAACCGTTACCCAAAAATGGGGACTTACGGTACATCGATACTTTTTACGTTCATCTGGTGCCTACAACACGTAATACTGTTATGAGTGGTTTCGTCATCCAAGAGTCAAGGTTGGGTTGGACAACTGTCATGTATAGAACGAGAATTACATTTCATTGGTAGATCGACACGGGTTGTATTTTGATTTTTGAATGCCATATTTCATGACACGGGTTGTACGCCCATAACCACGCTCACTGTAAACTGCAAAAACTTATATTTAGTTTTCCTTTATTATTTTCGTAGTTCATAACAATTTCATGTTAGAAGTTTTTACTTATATTCGTTTGATATCAGATAATTAGAATTAAAATTAACATTGTAATGAAACATGTTTTCCTAGCACGTGGCTTTATAAGTGTGCGCTGTACACGTGAGGGTAAGAGGCTTTATTATTTTCAATGTTTTCACACATTTTTGTTATATCTCATTAGGCGATAAGACGATTCGTGTATTGACCAAAGTTCGAGTACCAATTTATACCATGGTTCGAGTCAGCAAATTATAATTTTTAATTTATACCATCTGATCATAGACGATATTTTTTTTTAAATATTCGAATAGGTCATTGCTCCATGGAATTTAATATTCAAGCGATTTACGTAATAGAAAAGGTATGTGAAAAATGTTGCCATATTTGGATCAAATATGAACAGTGATAAGCTATCAGGATTTCGTAATTGTATCACTGAGTCAGAGCAGTAACAAATATTGATAAGAGAATTGGTTCAAGACATTTTTAATGTATTATGCAATCTTTAATTGCGTATTTGTCTTGTTCGGGAAAAATATTTTTAAATGAAGTTCGATGGAAATTGCGTCAACAGTCTGTAGTGAGAACATTATTAGCTACTATTTTGTTTTGTTATTTTGTTAAATTATTATTAATGTAGTGCATACGAAATTATTAAATGTACCTTTAACTATTGTAAACATTAAAAAAAAATCGTGACTTTAACAGCGACGTTCCCCGCGCATCGATGCGCTGCACAGATAGCGAAAAATTTAGATGTCTGTGGCGCGCTGATCGAATTGCAGGAACACATTGCTTCCTTGCGAATCCACCGTGCATGACCTCACAGGCGTGATTGTCCTGGCACACACGTGTCGAGCGCGGGTTGGTCACGCGGCAAACAACACGTGCCACTCTTGAACCTCACGTTGGTGCTTGCGTAACACTTCCAAGCACGTTTACTCTTCTTCAAACCGTTATATAAACTGCAACGTGATTCGCCAACGTGAAAACTAATTATGCCCGCTGACACGACACGCCCTTGACCGTTAGATGAGTTAATTTAAGAATGACCAGTTGGTCATAAATATTTATAAATTTTCTTATTTTTATCAAGTTCGTTTATTGTTCGTGTAGGTGTATTTAAAACGAGGAAGTTCATATTTAATATTGCACTACTCAAACAATAACGTTGCCAATGTACAAACAAATAAACGTTAATATCGTTGACCTCAAACGGCAAAACTAATTGCGGCGCGCTCTTGACCTTCTAATAAGACGCATAGACAGTATCAGCCATCTTGGAAAAAGTAGAGAAAGTAGTACAACGGTAACTTTCCACACGCTCGCCGCCTGTTGCGCGGGAAGTGGGCCGGCAGCCATCTTTGATTTAACATTTTACCAACATAATATAACAGGCAGTGTGTGACAAGAGATATCAGACTTTGGTGTCGTGATCACCTTGGCTGTAACTAGCAGACTACTATTTGAACTGTTTATAAAACAATATGACGTTGAAATGATGTTTTGTCTTCGATGTCGCGTAGAAGTGATCAGCGTAAATCCTTGCGATCGCATTGTTTATTTTCACCCCGAGGATAGTGGCGGAAGGTCGCAGTTTCTGGACGGGTTTCAAGCATTTTTCCAAGACACATACTTGACCGATTTTCGCATTCGCACTCAGCGAACACCCAATTAAAGTACGGGCTATTTCGAATCGGCCTCACACCCCGATAATGGTTTGGTGTCAAGGTTCCGTTTCGTAACTTCTGGTGATAAACGGCCAATGTAAAATGTGTCAAGGTTGTTCCGTTTTTCTGGGATTTCCCTATCTGATAAAAATTAATCTTTGAATAAATACTCACTGTTTGTATGCGATACAAACCGGTAAGACCTACTTTGCTGGCCTTGTTCTATACAGCTAATTGCTACATTATTAAGAATCACTTAACCTATTTCAGTGCTCTAGATTCTGCTAATTTACCTACGAAACGCTGTCCGTAAATAAGATGACGTAATTTCTTTCAATTTCAAGATGATGGTATTGCTCGATAACCTATATTAAGACATCTATACTTTATTTTCACGTTCGTCTTACTAATACAGCAGTTTTAGCAAAACTAGTTCAGTTACGGCATGAGTCATGGGATTTCCCCATAGTAATTATTCACCGTATTATGGTGAGAATATCGGAAGCGTCATAAAATTAATGGATGACAAGCTGACGAGAAAAGTCATTGCTCTCAATGCAGTGATAAATCTTGACACTGTGGAGCAAGAAATGTGGATATACTTACAGAACAATTGACACCCAGGGTCAATACTAATATTAGCTCAAAAGCAATCGATATGACAGTCACAACTCACAAATCACCTTGATGAATTTTCGGGTTTCTCATTGTGTCAGTGATCTAATTGAGTCGGACGCAGAAATTTAGGACCTCAAATAATAACGTCATATAGTGATCCACTTACTCGCAATTGGTTGCGCCTTCACGTGTACTTCGTAAGTAGGTTAGAGTTACGCGAGCGGGCGAGATAAAAAAAATAGGTCAAGTTATCTTTGGTTGTCCTCGCGCCGATGAAATTATCATCCGTTGTTATTGCGTATAAAATCGTTTTACGTAAGAGAAATTTATTTTACGTATACAAATGTTTTCTAGGCCGCTTAGATTAGCGCGAGACATCTTTCTAGATCGAGTATATTCGGCGCAATTTGGACAAAGCCGTTTGTGCGCATTTGGCATACTCATTTCCTAATACTGGTGTTTTGCACAAAGCAATTCTATTTTTAATTATTATTAGGAAGCGTGTTATACGTATGATTTCATCGCATGACTCTGAATGCATGTACTCAGTCAGGGTCAGTCGCCAGGGTTATAATCCTTACACGATCGTACATATAATGGGAATTAAAATTCATAACTATGCGAGTCATGATGCACGATTAACTAAATGCATGCGGGTACGGCCTTAACTTGTAATACCTTCCGGACGACCTTGCGCTTTACTTCCTTTATTACATCATTTATTATCTATTAAAGATGCAGATACATTACTTCTTTCTAGGATCTAGAAATCTTAAAATTTTCAATTTCTTCATGGCGAGAATTAGCATTATTACTGAATGTTTCGTGACCGTGTTGCACCGCGTAAATTCAAATAACGGTTTGTTTGTAGTTACGACACAGTTGTAAGCGCTACAGAGTACAGTTCTCATAATACAGATATCAGCTTGCAATGGGTTGCGCAACAACGCCCTAGGGACGTTGCGTCATACATAGATACAGCGGACTGACCTTTACGCGATCGATTCAACGGTCTCGTGTTCAAACGATTGTTTGAATAATCTTTACTGGGAAACGGTATATTTAGCGCTGGAGGAAACTACCTGACCGACTGTACACGAAATTTGGCATGAGAACCTAAGAGTACTTAGAAATGGTGACGTGAACTCTAGATGCAGTGTTGGGCTAAATTTCTCTTGTATTTCAGAACTAAGTGATCGAGTTTATATAGTTGTGTAAACAGAAGAGAAACACATAGACGGTTGTTTCCGCACATCCGCAGGCGAATGCACGCCGGATTGGAACCTTGAACCAGTTGTGTAAGCGCTTACAATGGCTTACGACAGAGCTGCGGTGCCAGGCGCCGTTTACGACATCGCACTAGTTACTAGCATAATTATTCATCAATTAACACTATCAAATTTGGCTTGCCAATTTTAATTTTTGTGATCTATTAATTTTAATTTTTCATTAACACAAAAATATTTTTAAGTTTGTGGAAAATAATTGACGAGGAAAGGAAATTCATCAGTTGGAAAAATTACACAAATTGGTACCTAAATACATAGAAAAATGTAAAATTTTAGATATACATTTAAATCATAAGATAATTTAAATCGAATCGTCTAGCCATGAAAGCAGGTAGGTGACATAATACACGATAAGAGAAAATTATCTGATTATAATATATGCGCAAAAATAAGGTAAAGTGAAAACAAAGGAATTATCGCGATAGTGGTAACAAAAGGCATGCATGGTGAAGATACGAATTTTAAAGCAAAAATGTAAACAGTGATAAAGAACGCCATCGAGGAAGTTATCTCAAAAACAAAAAACAATGAAGGACAAAAGGAAGTTCAATATTCGAGAATGCGTATAAAGATGATTTAAGCGAAGACTTGGCACGAATCTCCGCGAGCATGAGTAAACAAAATTCGACGCAAGATGTCAATGACATTACAAAAACAATTCTATGGAAGCGATAAAGCAATTTCCTAACTGACTCACCTCATTTGTTAGTCATTGATTTAAATTAATGTGAAACAGATCAGAAAATTTAATCCATTTATTTATATGCTGAAAAACCTGAATTGCGCATTTGAGCGGGAAAACTTTCTTTTTCGGTTGTTTGAAATTTCAATTTGATTCCAATTGAATTGAATTTTCATTTAAATTTAAAAAAATTTCATGGATCTATCAATTTTTTTTGCTTTTTTTCTTTTTGGGTGAAAGAAAAAAATTACACAATTTTATCAGAAAAGTTTTAAATACATAATGTTCATTAAAATTTTAGTCTAAATGTAAATATTATAACCACGAAAAAAATAATAAATTTTAATTTTTTGATTCCTATAAGAAAATTTTCTAAACTGAATAAAATAAATAAAAATTGACAAGCCAAATAATATATCAAAATATAAAAATTAAAGGGACAGAGGTAAAAGATACTTACAAAAATATTTGCGGTAATTTTGCAGTCCTTATCCGGAATTATCCAAATAGAGGGAACAATGTCATAGTTTCACAAAAACAGCAAAACACTGAAACGTCTTCAGTAATTGTTTATAGTACTTAAAATTTAACAATAATGTTATACACTCCCACTTATCACGTCCCAAATGATTTTGTCACTATCACAACGTTATGACGAAATTATTCACTGCGAATGCGTATAACTCTAGTCAGTTGGACACGTCTATCTTCAACGAAGTCTAGAGTGAGACTAAATTTTGTAGTGGGGTCGGCCGACTCACGGTCTGCACCGCGCACACACCCGCAACTTGCGCGTGTGGTGGTGTATTGCGAATGTGTGCGTGGCTGCAGTGGTGTGCGTGATATTTACGTAACTTAGCTTGACTGTGTGTAATCGACGGTCGGCGCTATTGAGTCAATGTAGTGTCCGATTTTTTTAGCTAATTCGCGATTGAGTCATTTATTTGTGGCGTTTTTGTACCTCTACGAAATCAATCGATTGATAAGCGTTTAACAATGGCGTAATGAAAATGAGTATGAGCAAATTTTAAGCCAAGATTTGCGTTGGTTCTATTTTTTTGGTGTATGTAATCTGTGCTCGGTTTTGTTATAGATGTCAAATTTTGAAATGTTCGCTGACGCAAATCTGAAAAACGTACCGATTGATATGCAGGTTTCTGAGCTCTAGATTCATGTATTTTTCTTAATAATACAGATAGCATATAAAATATAATTATTACTTAACTAGGTATATTTATGTACTTACTAATAAAAAATAAAAGCACTGTTCTAATTTACTTTTGTAAAATTTTTAACATTTTTGATTCAGATGAAAATATTCACATGAGATTTTCTTACTATTAAAACTTAAAAGAATGAAAAACTTCAAATACCTTTTTTTATAATAATAAAATTCGTATAATTATTTTATTTCTGAATTATTAAAACAAAATAATTGAAATATGAAACGTTTATCGCTAACTTTAGGATTACTTTTCTATTTGTAAGCAAAAAGTTTAAAATATGCTTAATTAGCTTTTGAACCGCGGTTTTCACGTTTTTGGCGCAAAAGCATATTTTTACATATTTTAATTTATTATATTATTATAAAACCAACTTATTATTCATTAAAATCCGTACAGTTAAAATGCATATTATCTGAAAACCTGAAAAATAGTGATGCAACGAATACTACTTTTACGAATACGAATACGAATACGAATATCAAACCTACTATTCGGCGAATACGAATACGAATATCTCGCCTTGTTAATAAAAGACTTATTTATTTAATGAATGTTTACTCTTCTAATAATTAAAATTTACAATAGGCAAATTTTTATTTAAAAAACATAAAATTCGTAAATTTTCTGGTTTTAGGCGATTTTTTTTTCAGTCTGGATGTTTCCAGCCGTTGAAAAAAGTCTTTCCGAAGTGACTGTATATGGCTTCAGTGAAAAATATTTTTGGGCGAGTTTTTTCTGACTTGGAAAATGGACATTTTCTCGCCAAAAGGCCAATGGATCAGCTGCAGTCTCTGCACACGTCATATTTTTACGCGCGATTTTTAAATCTGTAGTAAATAGAGTTGCGTACAAAAATATTCGTTTTTAAATATTCGTATATTCGCCGAATACGAATATTCGGTAAACGTCTACTATTCGGCGAATACGAATATTCGTATTCGTATTCGTTGCATCACTACTGAAAAAAATTACATACACCTATGTAATGAAATTAATTTTACGAACGACTTTATTATAAATATCTAAATACGGATACGTTCTTTCTATGTTTTAATTCACGCAAAATCTCCTATACCTAACACAAAACAGTTGCCTACTTAGTTTTTAATGTCAAGCAATGATAAAATTACTGTTCTGTGATAAAAATAGTTAGAAAATACCTTCGGTGTCTTATAAATAGCTCTTACGTCATTAGTAATCGAGTTTTATTCGATATAATTAGTTTTCAATGGCGATTCTTTGCAAATAATCTAAGTAATAATGCGGAAATTATTGTCTTTTATCGATCATTATATTTATTATTTACCTTCTATTTACGAACCGTATTGACATTGGTCAAGACCTATTTGATGTCGCAAAAGGAAAGACTGCGAAAGATTTGTAAAAAATAGCCATGGAACTTGAAATAACAATAGAGTCAGTAACAAAAGAATTTAGCAATAAGTGTCAATGAAAAATTGAAGTAAATCCTGCGGATGATGTAAATACATTACCGAAACATTTAAAGCTCAAAATCATTAAAAATGCACGGTAATTAATTGAAAAACTGCACTCAAATCGATGCAATTCTTTGAAAGATATAGAAGTAAACCAAAGATAGAATAACAGGTAATATGTAGCAGCAGACTTTGTTCTACCCCATTGCCCCTTTTTCGTGTTTTCTCTCAAACTTGTGTCATTACAAAAACGTTTTAAAAAGGTCCCATTCTCGAGTTTTACGCATAGCAACATATTTTACGATTTTACATAGATATCAAAAAGTGTTTTAATAATATTATGTTTAGTTTTACTCTATTCCAATTGAAATAATCAAAATATGATCGCACTGTAAATAAGTTTAAGAGAAAATAATAACGTATGTTTGGTTGTTTGTTAATAAATTTCTTGTAAATATATAATAACATGCATAAATGGACATACGAATCCGGAGCTAGAGTCGTTTCAATAATTTAAATCTACATATAGGTAGAGTCAGTCCAAAACAAGTAATATATTATGTATATGAGGTAACAACCGACGGAGGCTAGACAAAACTAAAAACTCAGGTATATAATTATAAAATACCTGACGTAAATATTTCAACGCATTTTTTACTCTATGTATAAAACTCTACAGCACATGCTACCCGAATGGTAAGCTTTATCGCATACAAAATTATGTCAATAAGCAAAATTCAAGTATTTTTCCTTGAATAACATTGAATGTCACGGTCTTGGCTGGTCACGTGGAAGTCAAGGGCGTGTCGGCTCGCGTAATACACGGAAATGTTTGAAATAATTGCGTAACAAGGATTATTCATAATGTTTACAACTAATCGGTGCATACTGCGTATGCTTCAGAGATCACGTTGGTGTTAAGGACGCTATAACGTATTTTTACAAAAACACGCTGTTTTTCGGTACCATTTTAACTTAAAGCAATTACACGTGAGAACATAGTAATATCTTAATTTAAAGATAATATATTCAGCTCTACGTTCATCTTATAAAAATTGTACGACGTCATACAAAATTGTCGCTGAAATACGTTTTTTCCATCACAATAAACGCATAAAATGCAAAAAAATGGGGTCTAAAACGGTACCATTTTAGGAAAATTAAGAGCCTAATCTATCTTCTTAACTATATCTTATTGAGGGATATATAGTCCTTTATATATGGTGTAATTTTTATGAATCTAAATCAAAATTTTAATTCAATAATGAGCTAAATTAAAAATACTTGTCGATTTCTTCATACATTTTGTTCTCGCGGTTCGTCAGACCGCGCTCAGAAGCGCTCTTGGAAGGACGGGTGTATCGCTCCTCGTGCCAAAAATAAAAACGAAATAAAAAAGATTATTGTGCGTGCACTGTCTTTTTCGTGATTTGAAATATTTGATACTTTATAAGAGTAAACTGTATAAGTTTCATATTCCAATTATTTGTAATTTAAAATTATGTTTTAAAAATTACCTTGCCTGAGATCCTCTTTTTTATGGGTTGTTGAATAGATTGGTGGGGTAAAACAATTCAAGATGGCGTCGACGAAAATTTGGCCTTTTTTCGTGATGGGTGTCATTTTCATAGTTTTTGGGGTAGCTATTACCGAATTATGAGGTCAAAACTGAAATCCAAGATGGCGCCGACGAAAATTGTACATCTTTTCGTCATGGGTGTCATTTTCATGGTTATTGGGGTAGCTATTAACCAATATGAGGTCAAAACTAAAATCCAAGATGGCGCCGACGAAAAATTTGACATATTTTCGTCATGGTTGTCATTTTCATGGTTTTTGGGGTAGCTATTAACGAATAATTGGTCAAAACTATAATCCAAGATGGCGCTGACAAAAATTTGACTTTTTTTCGTGATGGGTGTCATTTTCATGGTTTTTGGGGTAGCTATTAACGAATATGAGGTCAAAATTATAATCCAAGATGGTGCCGACGAAAATTTTACATCTTTTCGTCATGGGTGTCATTTTCATGGTTTTTGGGGTAGCTATTAACGAATATGAGGTCAAAACTATAATCCAAGATGGCGCCGACAAAAATTTTACATCTTTTCGTCATGGGTGTCATTTTCATGGTTTTTGGGGTAGCTATTAACCAATATGAGGTCAAAACTGAAATCCAAGATGGCGCCGACGAAAATTTTACATATTTTCGTCATGGGTGTCATTATCATGGTTTTTGGGGTAGCTATTAACCAATTTGAGGTCAAAACTAAAATCCAAGATGGCACCGACGAAAAATTTGACATCTTTTCATCATGGGTGTCATTTTCATGGTTTTTGGGGTATCTATTAACGAATATGA
>CAJQZM010044701.1:0-12176 GCA_907164665.1 Colias nastes
ATTTGACATTTTTCGTGATGGGTGTCATTTTCATGGTTTTTGGGGTAGCTATTAACGAATATGAGGTCAAAACTAAAATCCAAGATGGTCGTCGAATTTCAAGATCGCGTCATGGTAATACTGTCGCGTTATGGAGCAAGGCGGCGATTTTGGTATCTATGAATCTCGCCAAAGAAGTTTCACTCCTGACACGTTTTCTCGGCACACACGTTCTTTTTTATTTTATTCTCTTCGTTTAAATGTTTTAGATAAACTTTATTTTAAATAAAGTTTAGCGAATATATTTAAAGAATATATTTGAAGTTAATAATATCTGTCAGAATATTAACATGATTGCCACAGAGTTGCGTTTTATATTAAATTTCTAAATATGCATTTCAATGTTCTTTAAAATTGTTTTTTTAAGACTTTCTACAAAACTGTGGTTGTTAACGTTTTTGTTATTTTATTTAAGTTTACTTTAAAGGAGTAAGAAAAATATACCTAATTATCGACGGTTACATTGGGGATTTGGTAATAGCTGTCTCAAAAACCTTGAAAATGACACCCATGCCGAAAAGATGTAAAAGTTTCGTCGACACCATCTTCGATTTTAGTTTTGACCTCATGTTGGTTAATAGCTACCCCAAAAACCATGAAAATGACACCCGTGTCGAAAAGATGTAAAATTTTCGTCGGTGCCATCTTGGATTTTAGTTTTGACCTCATATTGGTTAATAGATACCCCAATAACCATGAAAATGACACCCATGACGAAAATATGTAAAATTTTCGTCGGTGCCATCTTGGATTTTAGTTTTGACCTCATATTGGTTAATAGGTACCCCAATAACCATGAAAATGACACCCATGTCGAAAAAATGTAAAATTTTCGTCGGCGCCATCTTGGATTTTAGTTTTGACCTCATATTCGTTAATAGCTACCCCAATAACCATGAAAATGACACCCATGACGAAAATATGTAAATTTTTTGTCGGCGCCATCTTGGATTTTAGTTTTGACCTCATATTGGTTAATAGCTACCCCAAAAACCATGAAAATGACACCCGTGACGAAATGATGTCAAATTGTCGTCGGCGCCATTTTGGATTTTGGATTTGACCTCATATTGATTAATAGCTACTCTAACTCCTTGAAAATGACACCCATGACGAAAAGATTTCAAATTTTCGTCGGCGCCATCTTGGATTTTAGTTTTGACCTCATATTGGTTAATAGCTACCCCAAAAACCACCCACATTTGCAAATGTGTTTGCTACTTAGGAAAAGTACAGATTTATAGGTAATGTGAATGTGTGGTAACGAATTTAATTTATTTCATTCCGACTGTTTCTCGGAATAACATACATTTACTAAGAATTGCATACAATGCCGGGTTTAATAATATATTGCCGGTAACATAATATTATGTATGATAATAATTCTAAAGTATTTTATACATTTCTTAAAAAGCTTCGATATTGTATACAATAGGTAATACAATTCATATTCAAATTGTTGTAAAATAGTCACACTTTTTTAAGTTGGTTGAATACACTAAAATACGGATTAGACTTACAAAATGAATTTTTAAAGTTCCCAGTAATCTTCTGGAATCAATTTCAATAAAAATATAAAAAAAAAATAATATCAAGTATGAAGATGGTCTATAAAATGGAATGCGCTATGTTTACGTGAGCGTGATGTTCCCGCGAACCACGTGGCGACGTTAGATACCTAAATTTGAGTAACGCAGATTTGTGACAGCGTCCTTAAGTGATTAAGTCTATAGGTAGTCTGTGGCACAGATAATATTATAATATTGTTATTGTTATACATTCTTTATATCTATGTGTGCATATCCGATTTTCTTATGTATTGCACAACTATTTATAGTTTTTTAATAATTATAACTTAGGTATGAGTAGGAAAAAAATTGAATCATAGATTAGATTTTCCTAATTATTTTTATGTGGTTTTAATGTAGTTAATTTTATTATTCATACAGTTATTTTGTTGGGCTGGAAACTACTAAAATATATTTAAATATTAATGCGGTTTATTTTTTATTGGATTTGAGTCATAAACAAAAGAAAAAAACAAAGTTTTTTTTATGAACTTAATGTTAAATGACTCTTTATTACCATTTTTAATTACCCTTGAAAATAAACTAAAACGAATCTGTATATGAACAAATTTCATTGGCCATATTGGATTTTCATTCTTTATAGAGAGCCTGCAGAATTGCACCTAAGTAAGTTTTTCTAGCTTAGTTTAGTATTATTTAATAACCATAATATTTGAATAACGCAGCTCCTGTTCCATTATGAGCGAATTATGATTGACATCTAAAATCTACGTAATTTGTAAATATTTTCATGTCATAGAATTACCTACCTCAAAGCAACATAATCGCGTATGAATCAATTCTTACGATAATCGCTTTTGCGTCATAAATCTATATATATAAAAATGAATTGCTGTTCGTTAGTCTCGCTAAAACTCGAGAACGGCTGGGCCGATTGAGCTGATTTTGGTTTTAAAATGTTTGTCGTAGTCCAGGGTAGGTCTAAACGGTGAGCAAATAAGGAAAAATTGCGAATAAGATAGAGTATGACGACAATTCCATTTCCCCATATAAAAGTTGACCAAATACTTTCTGTCAAACATTTGACGGTATTTGTACTCTCAGTTCCACTCGAATTGAAGAACGCATTAAAAGAAGACTTTTGAATCGACAACATAATATCAAATTTGCTCATAACATCGTATATTTAAATTTCAAAATATAAAAATAATTTTGATTTTTGTACATGTCAATCATTAGTTGTCAATCCTGTCAAATACGTTAAATATTGGTTGACATTCATGCGTTCAAAAATGTATTTTGTGTAAAATAATTAAAAAGTAAAAAGGGTGAATAAACTATTGTCTGTATTTTTTTAAATCAATTATTAAAGTGCAATTAAATCAGATAGGTACATAAAAATTCCTCAAATATTTGTGTTTACACGTGCTTTCAGAAATTGATAAGGTATTTTCGGTGAGGAACACAGTGAGGAAACTAACCAAGAAGGATAGTTTGATTAATTATTTAAAAAAAAAATCTATAAAAATGTAAAAATCCTGACAATATTAATTGTCGCGATTTCGTCGACTGCTTCAACAATATTGCGTTGAATTAATATTATAACGTTAAAATTGAAACGGAGGCCCTGATTCATTCGGTTGAACCAAGCTAAATTGCGTTTTGAAGATTACATCCATTTACGCGATGCATTAATTAGCACAGAGAAGAAGATGCAGAAAATGTTGGGCAACAAGATGATAGTGGTAGAACTATCATAACTAAAGTGAAAGGAAACGATTTCGTGGTCGACACCAGATAAAGAATGAAAAGAGTTAATCCGAATGCATCCCAGGCTGCAAAACGTAGTTTAATTCGATAATTTTTCTCTGGCACGTGTATGAAGTAATCTAATTACCTATTGTTTTTTTTTATTCTATTTACCTATACCTATGTGCAGTTATTCATCGAAATAAAATGCTGTTAAATATATTCATTTATTTTGTATCATTGTATTCCATTCATCAAAGCCTAAATTAGTTCCAAGCCCAATAGCCCAAAGGTAACACGACATTCATTGACTGGGCGGTACGAAGTTCGCCGGGCCAGCTAGTTTTGAATAAATTAAAAATGTGACCCGTCGGATCATTGGGCCGGGCCATGGCCGGGCCAATCCTATGACGGGGCTATAGTGACGTATGTCTGACTTTGTAATTGGCGGGAAAAGTTACGTCAGTAAAAAAAAAATTATGTATTCGCGGAATAAAATTATTTAATTGACGACAAGAGATTTAAGATGTCACTTTGTGCGTATATTATGGTATGTTTTTGTGGGTAGTACGTATTATTTGGAATGAGTTTTAATTTGTATTAAGGTTTGTTGTATTTCTTTTACTACTGAAATAACATTTTTTTCATTCTATACATATTATTATTTATTATTTTATAAGTTTCCCCGGTCGGCATGAGCCCAGCCGAAGCGATCGATAATTTTATAGATTTCATCATTAATTCAATTAGGTACTTGTTATTTTGCGCTAAAACCTTTATACATTTCCTTTCCTACCAGGTTGCCTGGTAGAGATATACAATAGAATTTTCCTAACCTGTAAGTAGCATTTTGTATTTTGAGTTAATCCGTTACGAATATACATGCACACAGACTCAAAACCATCAAATCTTTCCTCGGGTAATTTTAATCTTGATTATATACATAATATTATGTCATAAATATTATGTTCTTATATTAAAAACATACTAAATTGTTATTTTTAAACACTATTTCGAGTAATAATAAACAGCATGTATGCTACTGAATAATCGAGATCATTTCCAACCCGCCTGTAGGTTGGCCTTGTGTTTTGTTATTCCGCAGTTTTTTTATATTACAACAACAAATATGTTACCTACGTAAGTTGTTTGTATAAGTAGGTAAGACCTACATAATATAGTGCTTTATGATTCCATAACATATTATTATTCAATAAAAAAATATGATGGATACAGTCGCGGAGTGACGGTTTATATAATACATTTTGTGTTACGTAAGTTCGTAATATAGGTAATAATGGACGTATAAATAGTATAGATAAGGAGATGAAGTACGAGAAATGTGAAATTTTGTCGTTTACTTCCAAGATGGCATTGACATTATCAGAATTGGTTTAAATTAAAATAAAAAAAAGCAAGCGTGTTCGAAACGTACTAAAAAATTATTAAAAAATTGTTATTAAAACGCCGTCCACGTCGCTTGTCCTAAATTTCTTAATGATTTTGGGCAAATGTAGAGCATGGTCTACATTTCCATTTGTTGCATATAATAGTTGTAAATTGTAATAACAACACATGGCGACATCTTTTGTAATCTTGTATTTGTAGCTTAATAATACGTTAATTCATAAATATCTATCTATCCATACTAATATTATAAATGCGAAAGTAACTCTGTCTGTCTGTCTGTTACTCAATCACGCCTTAACTACTGAACCAATTTGCATGAAATTTGGTATAGAGATATTTTGATACCCGAGAAAGGACATAGGCTACTTTTTACCCCGGGAAATAGGATAGGTTTTATCCCGGAAATCCCACGGGAACGGGAACTATGCGGGTTTTTCGTTGACTGCGCGGGCGAAGCTGCGGGTGGAAAGCTATAGTATGACATATTTTCTTTTCATCTATAAATGAATGGTATACGTAAAATAATCTACAGTAGTAACTCTAAGTTCTTTGCAAATACGATCTAATACAGATAAATATTATTACATTTTGTTTTATGTATACAATTAGTTATTAAATATATGGATTATATTATGTCTGCACATAGAAGTATTGTTATGCATTCTTTACATAGAAAAACATACTAAATTGTAAACGAAAGACCTGAGGTAGGTAGGTCAGACATCAGTCTTTCTGTGTGACTGTAGAAGAGGTCACAAGATCTGGACCACTCGGACATTATGAGGATATTACCTACTTATTAACCTAGTCCGGTTTACTAGTTTTTGCTATTAGGAGACAGTGGGCATGTTTTAATTGCTTAGACAATCTTACAGATACTATAAAATGAACTGTTGATCTTTGAATGCTTTTCAAAAACCATGACTCAAATGCTCTATAGCTCTTCAGGTAAATTGTTGAATATATTTTTTATCGTGATTTTTACTTCAATACATTTTATTCTGATTGTACCATTGGCTGTAAACTATGCAGTAAATAATGTATAAAATATCGATACATATCGTTTTTGTTAAATTTATTATTGTCCTCACAAAATAAGAAATGCGTAAACACGTTGGGATTCTGACATTTTTAACACGTTCATATATGAATAATTTATAAGTCATATCCGACATAATAATTTACGTATGCCATGAATGACAATGTGCTGATGGGCAAAAAGTTGATCAGCACTATATCAGCCTATATTCAAGGGTGTTTGTTGTGACTGTGGCAATAATAGCTGTTTTTGGGAAATATCGCGTACTTAACTTACTTAATATATTATATTCTGTAGCTGTTAGTTGCTTAATGGTTAAAGCTACTGTAAAAAATAAATCGGATTTTCGAATCGAATCGATGTATTATGTATTCAATTTATCTGCACATTATCCAAGCCGCTATGTTCAAGAACCAGAATAGATGGACGACATAATATGTGATATCTACCAACTCACACTTGACCAACGTGCTAGATCTCTGCAGTAGATACTTAAATTGAGCAACAATAGTAATTAAAAACACTTTGAGTTATAATATATATTGTTTTTTTTACATCTCAATGTAATTTAAGCTCGTAACAATTTATAATGGACTAGCTGTGCCCCGCGGTTTTACCCGCATTGCTCCGCTCCTGTTGGTCTTAGCGTGATGATACTATATAGCCTATAGCCTTCCTCAATAAATGAGCTATCTAACACCGAAATAATTTTTCAAATCGGACTAGTAGTTCCTGAGATTATCATGTTCAAACAAACAAACAAACAAACTCTTCAGCTTTATAATATTTGTATAGATATGTGTTAAATATATTCCTTTTTTTAATTATTTCATTCTTACACTTTTTGAAAATATCAATAGGTATATTAATCTCTATATTAAGTTCATAATAACATATTCGTAACATTATATTGTTCAACTTTGCAACTACACCAATTAGTATTCTTGATTTTGCCCTTGATTTTCTGAATTAATTAAAGCAGACGAAAGAGAGTATGTTCTCAAAAAATACTTTAAATAAAGCCATAAAATGTATTATTTAAGTGATGATTTAGAAGCGAACTCGTATAATTTTAACCGGACAAAAACGTTTTTATTTGCATTATTCATTAGTTTATCAAAACGTGACCATAATTTGATGAATTTGATATTAAAAATTTCTGTGCGGTTTAGAAGTTTTTTCGAATCTCCCCTCTACAGATTTATTCAATATTAAAACAACTAAATTACCACGAAATATTTTTTCCTTATTAGGCATTGTTTGCAATTTTTTTATAATATGCTAAAAGATAAAACTGCCCATTAAATAAATATAAATAAACAACATGAATAATTACAATATAGATTAAGTACACAAATTATAATATTAATTAGTTTGAATATAAAATATTAAAAAAAATAAAATGTTTCCTTTGTACTAAGGAAACACAATAATTATCTTACTTACCTTTACACTAGGCATATATATATTTTCATGTAATTATTTCCTAACTAAAATAAATTTTCCCCAAAATTGTAGGGATCATTTTTTAATCTACATTTTTTTAAATTTTGATTCACACGTGACCGCAATTTTTTGTATCTAAACGACTCGATTAATCTTGGTTATGTAACATAATATATTAGTCGATTCTTATAATAGGAACGTGTATAGATAACATTAAATAATTTACAGATAATTAATATAATAATGGGTGAAACTATTTTCTTATCGTTTACCTTCAAAATTAGCTTAGCTTTGAAAGTTATGAGGAGTGAAATTTTCAATCAAGTTTTCATAATTAATTACAATATTTTCGCAGTTTTTATTTTTCGACACATGATTCAACTAAGCAACAAAAATATCCTGTTTTCCAAACAAGTTTATTTTGATGGATCAGAAGTTATTTTTAAATTATTATGATGTTAGAAGTTACCTAAGTACTAAACTTATTAAAATTTAGTATTACATAAAATTATTAGTTTATACCAATTACCAAGAACTCATTATTTCTTGGATATTTCACTAAAATATTATTATCGCAACATTTATTTATTATATCCGGTTCGAAGAAATTAATTATCTGTTATCTACAATTAAAAAGTAAACAAACCAAATAAAAGGATATAGGGTTTTACCGTTTTATACATCGTATGATTAATTATGTTAATATTCCGAATCTTTTAGATAGAAATTGGTTACTATCGTAGGAAATAATATTGTAATACTGTGTCTTATCAGTCGTGTTTTTTTTTAAGAAATTCAGAGAAGTCAGAATCGTATGATAATATTAGCACACCTACTTGATTATGATAATCTTCGTATCTTAAAGTTATTACAGTGACTTATCGATTTGAAGTCTGAGATCTTCACCACTGAGTCACAACTGCACATATTAATATGTTATATTATAATGTTAGTAACACAGGAGCTAGAGATAGTTAATAATAAATTATGGAATACATCTCCGTCTACGTATAAACCTTCCTCCTCCTCCCTTCCTTTATAATTATATTTTAATTATCAGTTAGAAATGCATAATTAATTGGACTATAATATTCTGGAACCAGACTGTGGTTGGTCGACTCTACCTTTAACCTATAACTTTTAATTACTCAAAAAGTAAAGTGCAACTATTAACTACATATTTTAATAATTTATGTATCGCTAAAGCCCTTAAGCAAACAAAGTATACAATAAGTATGCATTTCAAATGATTCTTCCAAATAATAACAATAAACAATATTTCATACCCTATTGCTACTTTAAACTATATCATAGTATTAAAATCATGAGATAAAACTCAATAGTAATGCTGTGATATAAACAAATGGCATTGTACACAGGTCAATATGTAAGACAAAGATAATGTTTTAGTAAATAATAATATTGTATTAGTTGTTTGCGAATACCAGAGGTCGATTGTTCTTGTATTTTGTAGTCATTCATTTTGTTTCACTATAATGAAGTAGGAATTCGTTTGTTTGGTTCATGGGCTCACCTTTCAACTATTTTGAACCTTTGACCTATAAGTATAATATGAAAGACTGTTATATTGACATTTCAGATACAATTTCAGGGTAAGTTTTGGTCAAATTTTGCGTGTGGATATAATAGGATATTTAACGGGGTACTTCGCATCTGAAATCGCTGGCAGGAGGTGACATATTTCTGTAATTAGGTTCTATACTTAACAATCATCGCATGACTATTGCTTTAGCATACTAGAAGTGCGTGTTAAATTTATCATTTTCCATTTTATATGCTATCTTCAAACTATCTGCTACACGTAAGAACTGCTGATCCGATCTAAATGAAATTTTCCAAGGATCCGATATCACACGAATAAAACTGGGCGCAACACTCGTTAGTCTAAAACCTAAACAACTCTGATAAGGATTCATAACAAAGTATCACGGTTTATTTTTAGATTTGTGATTTACCATCATCATAGATAAAGTTTTTAAATAATGCGCAGTTATAATAAAATGATTCATAAATTTGGAATCTGAGCGGATTTCAGGGAAATGTTATGTTTAGATAGTGTGCGATGGAGTTTGCGATAAAAAGATAGTATGGAAGGATAATTCTAAAACGCAATATTGATAGTATGACTAATTTAATATGATAATCTGGTCATGATGAGTATTCAGTCATTCATCATTTGAGAGCTTTTGTACTTTCAATACATAAGGTTTTGAAATTTCCAATACTAAACTTAACGTATAATCTGACGTAGAAACGGCCATTCTTATTTCTATGGAAAATATAGGCCATATTAAAAGATTTAAGAATCGTCTCTAACTACAACTGCATAGTTTCGTAGCAACAGTCCTACAGATAGAGCACAAAGAAAAACGAATTAAGCTTTTAGTTTTTATGTTCAGGGTGAAAAAGCAAGTCAAAGAAATGATTATTTATAAAAACTTACGCTTACTTACTTACTTACTTAATAAGTTTTTTCGCTTTATAGTTTTTATAAGGCAAAATTAGTATAAAACTTCGTAGGCCGTAACAGTTCTGTTTTTAGAACATTTTTTGATATTTGGAAAAACCACAAACGTAAACCAGCTAGTAGATACCTACATAATATTTAAAAATAAGTTATTATGATTTTAATGTTTTTTTGTCTATAATTTATTTATAAATGTATATGTTGCGGTCAATGACGCAAAAGTGGATTGAGATAAGTTCTACAAAACCAAAAAATAAGACTATTAGAACCAGTTTTTAGATTTCTAACTATATACTAAGTACGGAAATGTATAAAATACAATATTACAACAATAAATAAAACTGTACAAGATATACAAGATTACTTTGACTCAAAATTAAAATTACTTTCTGCAAAATAATTTTAAATAACTTTAGGGTTTAATAATAAATATCAATTCGTGCATGTCGTGATTATCGTGTTAACATCAATGATTTTATGGACTTATTAATTAAAAAAGTTAAAATTAAAATCTAAATTTTCTAAGTTTATCTGCTGTTAGGTCCTATAATCTCTATAAATTCATAATTCCGAATCTTTGTCTGAAAGCTTAAAAAACATCCATCCATCGACCTTTCATTATAATAATATTAGTAGGAGTCACGTTATCAGCTAAATAAGAAACAAGTTCAACAACCATTATATCATAAACGGACGAGGCTATAATATTATATTAATAAATCATTTCTAAATGCGGCTGGCAATTATCATCTTATACAGTTTAGTGTATGAATTATAACTGCTTATCAAAACAATTAAATGTGACAAATATAAAAGCCATATTAGTTCCCATTTTCATATGATTCAACTTAATAATTGACTTTTAATTAAATATTGATATCTTAAATATCAAAATGATTCACGTGCTTTGTTATTGTGTGTTTACATATTATCTTTATGTGGTATTTTTGTGAATGTATTTTACAAAATTATGTTGTTGATGGCTAGACTTGATCAGTTTGGACCTTTGATTTTGTTTGTTTTTATTTACTAAGGCTGGTGGGTGAAAACAATTTTTTTATGACACATACATAGGTACACATTTACACAGAATTATACAATAGCAACCAATGACATTATTACTAAAAAGGTGTCGATAGGTTTAGTGCACGGCGAAATATGGCTATTTGCCACAATTTTTTTCAGTTGTCTCTTTTTCGCTCATGATAGTTGAACTTGAATCATGCCTCAACTCTGACGTCTAAACGTGTGTGTGTTAGTGTGCCGTTTTTGAAGATCGTTATTATGGTAACCTATCTACATCTACTTATAAATGACTTATAATATCATTCAAAAACAACCATGTAGTATCATCGTAACAATGCAGAAGATGACCTACTACATTACATACAAATTAACTGACATAAAACAGTATACACAAATGGTCCATCAGTTTACGTAACTGCACGTAACGATCACGCGGCCGATAATCCTGACTTGTGATGTAATAGTGTCATTCGATAAGGGTTTAGTGCGATGACCTTTGATAGTACAGGTAATTGGGTCGCTTTGTGTCAGGTTTCAGGGGACTAGAATAAGCCGTGAAATTCGCCAATGACTAGGTGTAGTTGATAGTTTCGATCAGATAGGAAACGTAGGAAAGTGAAATATTATGGAACTATTATTATATTTAACTTATAATTAAATTTATTATTATTTTTAACTTATAATTAAATTGCAAATTGCAAAAAAAATTAAGATTCCGCAATTTAGCCGACAAAGCAAATCCTTCAAAAAACTTCCTAGAGCGTTCTAGAATCGTCATTTCTTAAGCAGATTGTCACATGGTTTATGTAGTGTAGGTATATAATATTATGTAGCTATGTCCAATTTTGTAAATACCAAATAACTGTGACATAACTGACCAAATTAATGTTATCATTTCGCGGTAATGTCACAGGATTCCCACATACATTTTAGTTTGTGATAATTTAGTGTTTGTGTACAACTACGCACTATATTTCCCGATATGTGGGAATATTTTATGACTTAATTATGAACGCGTTGCGTCCTTTTAATCAATGGGTGAAGAAATTAAAGTAATAAAAGTACCTAAGTGTAAAAAAAGTAATAAGAATAACGATGATTTTGCCAAATTTTAATAAATGTAATAATTGTTTTGTGGTGAACATCTTTATCACTGTCCAATTCTTACGGGTAAGTAAGTAAGTAGTAGTTAGTATTTGCCTTCAGCCGGGCCGGACGTTGGATGTTGTAAATAAATGTAAATGAATAAATAATAAACGGTTTTGTATCTATTTATATCTATCTAGATTTTGGACTGTATAAATCTATCATCACTCTCGCTGTAATATGTTTGTTACGTCGGCTTATTAAAATAAATACATCGCATTTGAATACTTTGTAGTGCTTATCATGAATAAAAAATTTTAGGAAAATCGACGATTTGAGCATAAAATTCCTCAATAGTTCAGCC
>CAJQZM010044703.1:0-21194 GCA_907164665.1 Colias nastes
GGGTTTTCCTTTGCAAACGCGGGCGAAGCCGCGGGCGGAAATCTAGTTAAACTATATGTGTTTCTCCTCTGAAAAAGATGAGACTTTATTTTAATATTTGCACATTTAACATACGTATAACTTTTACATTAACAATTAACAATATAAAGTTACAACACTTACACACAAATTAAACACTTCAACAAATATTATAACAATAATAACAAATAATAACAACAATCAACAAATACAAAATTTAACAATTACGTAATAATTATAACTTTTGAATGAAATGTGTGCTTTATGTTCTAAGGCTAAGCGCGCACCACGATTTTAATTTTTGCGACACGATTTCAAAATCGCGCTGTAGAAAATCGCAGAGAGTACGGTGCGCGCACAGCGATAATTTAATAGTGATCATTACTCACTTTCATCATTGATTTCGTACAAGTTGCTTGTCTTTATTTACTACTTCGGAGGATAAGAAAAAAAAAAGAAAAGCAAAATGTGACAAATCACAATTTTAAAATCGCTGCGATTATTTAATCGCATGTGCGCGCATTGTCATATTAACTCATACGTTGTATTTCTGCGATAAAATAATCACGCTGCATAAAATCGTGGTGCGCGCTTAGCCTTACGGTACCAAGCGACCTTCAAGCGACTGACGAAAGACTGCACGTGGCACCTGCGGACAGCGTAAACTGGTTTATTCTGGTTTTGTGCGTGTTTCCACTTTCAACTATCAAGTGACGATTTATTTATTTGTTTTGTTTCGTAATTATTATGGTCAAATATTAATAACGAAACAAATTATTATGGACACGATATTTTATTGTTTCACGGTAGTCGTCTTGTCGTTTGCTCAAGGACGTGAAATTGAATGATAATTATATTTTTTTTTTATAAAGTCAAAACCATTTTCTTTCAAATAAAAACTTGTTTTTATTGAAAACAAAAATCAGAGTGTTGCTAGGAATAAGTATAAAATTAAATAGTAATGTTAGGATATCGAAACATTTTTGTATTTTTAAACGATATAGTGGAAACGCGCTCTAAGATCTGAGTAATATACACACCACTACATAATATGCAAAAATTTCTCCAAGCTAATTTACCTTGTACTAATATTATACTAATGTTGTACTAATATTATAAATGTGAAAGTAACTCTGTCTGTCTGTCTGTTACTCAATCACGCCTACTGAACCAATTTGCATGAAATTTGGTATAGAGATATTTTGATACCCGAGAAAGGACATAGGATAGGTTTTATCCCGGAAATCCCACGGGAACGGAAACTATGCGGGTTTTTCTTTGACTGCGCGGGCGATGCCGCGGGCGGAAAGCTAGTATATAATATCTACACAACAATATAACATTCATTCAAATCATACAAACAAACATACATAAACAAACAGACAGATTTTTTTACGGATTCGTGCTCTATACTGTTTCCCTAATAGGTATTGTTTTTTTGAATATATTACATACGTATACACTTTTTTTACTGTTTTATTATATGTATAGATTATCATCAATAATTATAAATAAAAAATAATAATGAATTATCATATTACATAATATTTCAACTTCACTGTTTTATATAATTATTTCATTAATATACTACCGAAAATACGCGTTGAACGAGCGAAGAATATTGTGTTTAATTTAGCGTCCGATGAACTTTACGTGTACGATGAGCCGGGTGTATGATGGAAGAATGATTGCGCGCGGCATGGCGCGCTATGGCCCCGCCCATTAAACTATAGAAATTCTCTGGCTTTATGCGCCCTCTTAACAGTTATATATTGATAGAACAGCTAATTCCTCAACATTTATATGATAAAGTGAATAATTTTGTAATAACGCTATGCGTCCGTTACTTGCCGGTTGAGAGGGAACAGTTAAAACTGCGGTTAGCGTCTCGGGAATATTGATCGTGTTTAGTCAATTGTTTAATTATTATTCAAACAAATAACATTATATTACAAAATAATGCTGATTTAATAAAGTATTTCATTGCATAGAGTGATTTCACCTGTGCACTTTAATTTTAGAGCGTTATAAAGATAAACTAAAGTCATGTAAATATAATAATCACGTTAACTCAAGAATGTGACGAAACGGCATATCTTGGAATGTTAGATGCGACCGTTACATAATTATTATCGTACATTTGGGTGCTAAGATACCAATACTGTTAGCTCGCTATGCTGAACAGTTATCGCTAATCATCTACTTTCTTTAAACCGTTACCCAAAAATGGGGACTTACGGTACATCGATACTTTTTACGTTCATCTGGTGCCTACAACACGTAATACTGTTATGAGTGGTTTCGTCATCCAAGAGTCAAGGTTGGGTTGGACAACTGTCATGTATAGAACGAGAATTACATTTCATTGGTAGAACGACACGGGTTGTATTTTGATTTTTGAATGCCATATTTCATGACACGGGTTGTACGCCCATAACCACGCTCACTGTAAACTGCAAAAACTTATATTTAGTTTTCCTTTATTATTTTCGTAGTTCATAACAATTTCATGTTAGAAGTTTTTACTTATATTCGTTTGATATCAGATAATTAGAATTAAAATTAACATTGTAATGAAACATGTTTTCCTAGCACGTGGCTTTATAAGTGTGCGCTGTACACGTGAGGGTAAGAGGCTTTATTATTTTCAATGTTTTCACACGTTTTTGTTATAATTCTCAGTAGACGATAAGACGATTCGTGTATTGAGCAAAGTTCGAGTACCAATTTATACCATGGTTCGAGTCAGCAAATTATAATTTTTAATTTATACCATCTGATCATAGACGATATTTTTTTTTAAATATTCGAATAGGTCATTGCTCCATGGAATTTAATATTCAAGCGATTTACGTAATAGAAAAGGTATGTGAAAAATGTTGCCATATTTGGATCAAATATGAACAGTGATAAGCTATCAGGATTTCGTAATTGTATCACTGAGTCAGAGCAGTAACAAATATTGATAAGAGAATTGGTTCAAGACATTTTTAATGTATTATGCAATCTTTAATTGCGTATTTGTCTTGTTCGGGAAAAATATTTTTAAATGAAATTCGATGGAAATTGCGTCAACAGTCTGTAGTGAGATCATTATTAGCTATTGTTTTGTTTTGTTAATTTATTTAATTATTATTAATATAGTGTATACGAAATTATTAAATGTACCTATTACACTATTGTAAACAATAAAAAAAACGTGACTTTGACAGCGACGTCCCCGCGCATCGATGCGCTGCACAGATAGCGAAAAATTTAGATGTCTGTGGCGCGCTGATCGAATTGCAGGAACACATTGCTTCCTTGCGAATCCACCGTGCATGACCTCACAGGCGTGATTGTCCTGGCACACACGTGTCGAGCGCGGGTTGGTCACGCGGCAAACAACACGTGCCACTCTTGAACCTCACGTTGGTGCTTGCGTAACACTTCCAAGCACGTTTACTCTTCTTCAAACCGTTATATAAACTGCAACGTGATTCGCCAACGTGAAAACTAATTATGCCCGCTGACACGACACGCCCTTGACCGTTAGATGAGTTAATTTAAGAATGACCAGTTGGTCATAAATATTTATAAATTTTCTTATTTTTATCAAGTTCGTTTATTGTTCGTGTAGGTGTATTTAAAACGAGGAAGTTCATATTTAATATTGCACTACTCAAACAATAACGTTGCCAATGTACAAACAAATAAACGTTAATATCGTTGACCTCAAACGGCAAAACTAATTGCGGCGCGCTCTTGACCTTCTAATAAGACGCATAGACAGTATCAGCCATCTTGGAAAAAGTAGAGAAAGTAGTACAACGGTAACTTTCCACACGCTCGCCGCCTGTTGCGCGGGAAGTGGGCCGGCAGCCATCTTTGATTTAACATTTTACCAACATAACAGGCAGTGTGTGACAAGAGATATCAGACTTTGGTGTCGTGATCACCTTGGCTGTAACTAGCAGACTACTATTTGAACTGTTTATAAAACAATATGACGTTGAAATGATGTTTTGTCTTCGATGTCGCGTAGAAGTGATCAGCGTAAATCCTTGCGATCGCATTGTTTATTTTCACCCCGAGGATAGTGGCGGAAGGTCGCAGTTTCTGGACGGGTTTCAAGCATTTTTCCAAGACACATACTTGACCGATTTTCGCATTCGCACTCAGCGAACACCCAATTAAAGTACGAGCTATTTCGAATCGGCCTCACACCCCGATAATGGTTTGGTGTCAAGGTTCCGTTTCGTAACTTCTGGTGATAAACGGCCAATGTAAAATGTGTCAAGGTTGTTCCGTTTTTCTGGGATTTCCCTATCTGATAAAAATTAATCTTTGAATAAATACTCACTGTTTGTATGCGATACAAACCGGTAAGACCTACTTTGCTGGCCTTGTTCTATACAGCTAATTGCTACATTATTAAGAATCACTTAACCTATTTCAGTGCTCTAGATTCTGCTAATTTACCTACGAAACGCTGTCCGTAAATAAGATTACGTAATTTCTTTCAATTTCAAGATAATGGTATTGCTCGATAACCTATATTAAGACATCTATACTTTATTTTCACGTTCGTCTTACTAATACAGCAGTTTTAGCAAAACTAGTTCAGTTACGGCATGAGTCATGGGATTTCCCCATAGTAATTATTCACCGTATTATGGTGAGAATATCGGAAGCGTCATAAAATTAATGGATGACAAGCTGACGAGAAAAGTCATTGCTCTCAATGCAGTGATAAATCTTGACACTTGTGGAGCAAGAAATGCGGATATACTTATAGTGCGTTTCACGAAAGAGTTCCCCTGCCGTTATGTTGGCATACCTGACTGTCAAAAACGTCAAAGAGCTTAGAAGCGTTAAAAACACCATTTCTCTTTCACCACTTCTAAGCGTATGCGGAATGATGCCAATCTCTAAAACATTTATAAATCTCGGAAAACCTCGACAACTCTGTAACGCTTCTAAGCTCTTTGACGTTTTTGACAGTCAGGTATGCCAACATAACGGCAGGGGAACTCTTTCGTGAAACGCACTTTACAGAACAATTGACACCCAGGGTCAATAATAATATTAGCTCAAAAGCAATCGATATGACAGTCACAACTCACAAATCACCTTGATGAATTTTCGGGTTTCTCATTGTGTCAGTGATCTAATTGAGTCGGACGCAGAAATTTAGGACCTCAAATAATAACGTCATATAGTGATCCACTTACTCGCAATTGGTTGCGCCTTCACGTGTACTTCGTAAGTAGGTTAGAGTTACGCGAGCGGGCGAGATAAAAAAAATAGGTCAAGTTATCTTTGGTTGTCCTCGCGCCGATGAAATTATCGTCCGTTGTTATTGCGTATAAAATCGTTTTACGTAAGAGAAATTTATTTTACGTATACAAATGTTTTCTAGGCCGCTTAGATTAGCGCGAGACATCTTTCTAGATCGAGTATATTCGGCGCAATTTGGACAAAGCCGTTTGTGCGCATTTGGCATACTCATTTCCTAATACTGGTGTTTTGCACAAAGCAATTCTATTTTTAATTATTATTAGGAAGCGTGTTATACGTATGATTTCATCGCATGACTCTGAATGCATGTACTCAGTCAGGGTCAGTCGCCAGGGTTATAATCCTTACACGATCGTACATATAGCTAATGGGAATTAAAATTCATAACTATGCGAGTCATGATGCACGATTAACTAAATGCATGCGGGTACGGCCTTAACTTGTAATACCTTCCGGACGACCTTGCGCTTTACCTCCTTTATTACATCATTTATTATCTATTAAAGATGCAGATACATTACTTCTTTCTAGGATCTAGAAATCTTAAAATTTTCAATTTCTTCATGGCGAGAATTAGCATTATTACTGAATGTTTCGTGACCGTGTTGCACCGCGTAAATTCAAATAACGGTTTGTTTGTAGTTACGACACAGTTGTAAGCGCTACAGAGTACAGTTCTCATAATACAGATATCAGCTTGCAATGGGTTGCGCAACAACGCCCTAGGGACGTTGCGTCATACATAGATACAGCGGACTGACCTTTACGCGATCGATTCAACGGTCTCGTGTTCAAACGATTGTTTGAATAATCTTTACTGGGAAACGGTATATTTAGCGCTGGAGGAAACTACCTGACCGACTGTACACGAAATTTGGCATGAGAACCTAAGAGTACTTAGAAATGGTGACGTGAACTCTAGATGCAGTGTTGGGCTAAATTTCTCTTGTATTTCAGAACTAAGTGATCGAGTTTATATAGTTGTGTAAACAGAAGAGAAACACATAGACGGTTGTTTCCGCACATCCGCAGGCGAATGCACGCCGGATTGGAACCTTGAACCAGTTGTGTAAGCGCTTACAATGGCTTACGACAGAGCTGCGGTGCCAGGCGCCGTTTACGACATCGCACTAGTTACTAGCATAATTTATTCATCAATTAACACTATCAAATTTGGCTTGCCAATTTTAATTTTTGTGATCTATTAATTTTAATTTTTCATTAACACAAAAATATTTTTAAGTTTGTGGAAAATAATTGACGAGGAAAGGAAATTCATCAGTTGGAAAAATTACACAAATTGGTACCTAAATACATAGAAAAATGTAAAATTATAGATATACATTTAAATCATAAGATAATTTAAATCGAATCGTCTAGCCATGAAAGCAGGTAGGTGACATAATACACGATAAGAGAAAATTATCTGATTATATATGCGCAAAAATAAGGTAAAGTGAAAACAAAGGAATTATCGCGATAGTGGTAACAAAAGGCATGCATGGTGAAGATACGAATTTTAAAGCAAAAATGTAAACAGTGATAAAGAACGCCATCGAGGAAGTTATCTCAAAAACAAAAAACAATGAAGGACAAAAGGAAGTTCAATATTCGAGAATGCGTATAAAGATGATTTAAGCGAAGACTTGGCACGAATCTCCGCGAGCATGAGTAAACAAAATTCGACGCAAGATGTCAATGACATTACAAAAACAATTCTATGGAAGCGATAAAGCAATTTCCTAACTGACTCACCTCATTTGTTAGTCATTGATTTAAATTAATGTGAAACAGATCAGAAAATTTAATCCATTTATTTATATGCTGAAAAACCTGAATTGCGCATTTGAGCGGGAAAACTTTCTTTTTCGGTTGTTTGAAATTTCAATTTGATTCCAATTGAATTGAATTTTCATTTAAATTTAAAAAATTTTCATGGATCTATCAATTTTTTTTGCTTTTTTCTTTTTGGGTGAAAGAAAAAAATTACACAATTTTATCAGAAAAGTTTTAAATACATAATGTTCATTAAAATTTTAGTCTAAATATTATAACCACGAAAAAAATAATAAATTTTAATTTTTTGATTCCTATAAGAAAATTTTCTAAACTGAAAAAAATAAATAAAAATTGACAAGCCAAATAATATATCAAAATATAAAAATTAAAGAGACAGAGGTAAAAGATACTTACAAAAATATTTGCGGTAATTTTGCAGTCCTTATCCGGAATTATCCAAATAGAGGGAACAATGTCATAGTTTCACAAAAACAGCAAAACACTGAAACGTCTTCAGTAATTGTTTATAGTACTTAAAATTTAACAATAATGTTATACACTCCCACTTATCACGTCCCAAATGATTTTGTCACTATCACAACGTTATGACGAAATTATTCACTGCGAATGCGTATAACTCTAGTCAGTTGGACACGTCTATCTTCAACGAAGTCTAGAGTGAGACTAAATTTTGTAGTGGGGTCGGCCGACTCACGGTCTGCACCGCGCACACACCCGCAACTTGCGCGTGTGGTGGTGTATTGCGAATGTGTGCGTGGCTGCAGTGGTGTGCGTGATATTTACGTAACTTAGCTTGACTGTGTGTAATCGACGGTCGGCGCTATTGAGTCAATGTAGTGTCCGATTTTTTTAGCTAATTCGCGATTGAGTCATTTATTTGTGGCGTTTTTGTACCTCTACGAAATCAATCGATTGATAAGCGTTTAACAATGGCGTAATGAAAATGAGTATGAGCAAATTTTAAGCCAAGATTTGCGTTGGTTCTATTTTTTTGGTGTATGTAATCTGTGCTCGGTTTTGTTATAGATGTCAAATTTTGAAATGTTCGCTGACGCAAATCTGAAAAATGTTTAATGTACCGAATAAATCAATTGATATGCAGGTTTCTGAGCTCTAGATTCATGTATTTTTCTTAATAATACAGATAGCATATAAAATATAATTATTACTTAACTAGGTATATTTATGTACTAATAAAAAATAAAAGCACTGTTCTAATTTACTTTTGTAAAATTTTTAACATTTTTGATTCAGATGAAATTCACATGAGATTTTCTTACTATTAAAACTTAAAAGAATGAAAAACTTCAAATACCTTTTTTTATAATAATAAAATTCGTATAATTATTTTATTTCTGAATTATTAAAACAAAATAATTGAAAATTGAAATATGAAACGTTTATCGCTAACTTTATTACTTTTCTATTTGTAATCAAAATGTTTAAAATATGCTTAATTAGCTTTTGAACCGCGGTTTTCACGTTTTTGGCGCAAAAGCATATTTTTACATATTTTAATTTCCTTCTAAGTATAGGTACCTATACATATAATTTTTTCGCGATACATAGCGTAAAACCAACTTATTATTCATTAAAATCCGTACAGTTAAAATGCATATTATCTGAAAACCTGAAAAAAATTACATACACCTATGTAATGAAATTAATTTTACGAACGACTTTATTATAAATATCTAAATATGATACGTTCTTTCTATGTTTTAATTCACGCAAAATCTCCTATACCTAACACAAAACAGTTGCCTACTTAGTTTTTAATGTCAAGCAATGATAAAATTACTGTTCTGTGATAAAAATAGTTAGAAAATACCTTCGGTGTCTTATAAATAGCTCTTACGTCATTAGTAATCGAGTTTTATTCGATATAATTAGTTTTCAATGGCGATTCTTTGCAAATAATCTAAGTAATAATGCGGAAATTATTGTCTTTTATCGATCATTATATTTATTACTTGTCAGATAATTCAAAAATTGTTTTCGAGATTTTGTATGGATTTGAACCAAATAAGTAATATTATTTTGTTGAGAACCAAACGACCAGATTACAACAAATTGTGATATTAGTTTATGCTTTTTGTTTTGTGTGGTTTTGTACGAGTACATATTCAGTATTACTATTAATAACAATGCCACGTCCAAGAAGATCTGACCTTTCCCATCGAAGCCGTAATGCAATTAGACAACGGAACATCGCGAGTCAAATATCTGATCAAGAACGCAAAATTGCACGAGAAGTGCACCGCGTTAGTATAGAGCAAAGAAGGGCCATAATTCGAGCTTCTCTAACACAAGCGCAAAGAGAGGCAGCCCGTGAAACGGCTAGGTTAGAAATGAGAAATCGTCGAGCTTATCGTACAGATCAACAGAGGGTTAATATTCAAAATGATTTGAATCGAGCAGCGTTTCTATATGATTGCACTATCGACTATAGTCGTTTAGTATGCATTGGTGCAATGGACGTTGTTTGCCAGCATTGTGGCGCATTGAAGTTTTCTGGAGAAACACCTGGTTTGTGTTGTCTTAGTGGTAAAGTGAAATTGCCATTATTGGTTCCCCCACCAGAGCCACTGCGTTCCTTGCTTTGTGGTGAAACACCGGAATCAAAACATTTTTTAGCGAATACTCAAAAATACAATGTCTGTTTTCAAATGACTTCATTTGGGGCGGAAATTATCGAAGAGCACGGATAACATTTTTTTTCAAAGATAGTAAAATATTTTTGGAATGTAGTTTGTAATATTCAAGGCCAGATGTACCATCGTATTTGTCTCTAAAATTGCCGTCGACTTTACAGATTCAAGGCCAGATTTACCATCGCATTGGATCATTGCAACCTATGGAAGATGCACAGCATAAATTCTTACAAATATATTTCATGGGTAATATGGAAGAACAACTTGACCGGCGTCAAGGGATCAACACAGCCACGAAAAGAGCGATTCTCCAAGACCTGCAGCAACTACTTCATGAACATCGTGCATTGGTCAGGCTGTTCAAGACTGCGTTAGAGCGCATGCCAAGTGATGACTATAAAGTTGTGATCAGAGCAGATAAACGACCAGCTGGAACACACGCACGAACATTTAATGCTCCAACAATCGATGAAGTGGCCATCCTGATTGTTGGTGAAAACATGGAAACACGTGATATTGTACTTACACGACGCAATACTGGGCAACTACAAAAAATATACGAAACACACCGTTCATATGACGCGTTGCAATACCCGCTGATGTTTTGGCAAGGAGACGATGGATAGTTAGTTAGTTATGTTTAGTTTATTTTTCCTAAAAAAACCAATGGCCAGGCCATTCCATATAATATAACGTTTTCCAACTATAAAAACTCATTTCAAACTCGGACACAATTACTTTAAAAATTATTTATAACTATTTTTAATGAATTTTTCATAACACAATGCATTTAAAACAGCTTTCAACTTTTGTAATTGATTTAAAAAAAATCACACAATAGATTAATCACGCTTTTAGATTATTTTACACAAAATACTTTTTTGAACGCATGAATGTCAAACATTATTTTCCGTATTTGACAGGATTGACAACTAATGATTGACATGTACGAAAATCAAAATTTTCGGAAAATATTTATTCGTCTAGTTTTTGTTGTTTTTATGATTTATTCTTCTATTCTGGGCGGTGACAAATCCAACAAATCCAAAACCATGAAAATTGGTTCAGCAGATCTCGAGTTATAAGTGTTGGAACATACAGACTTTCTTTTATATATATAGATTTACCTTCTTTTTACGAACCGTATTGACATTGGTCAAGACCTATTTGATGTCGCAAAAGGAAAGACTGCGAAAGATTTGTAAAAAATAGCCATGGAACTTGAAATAACAATAGAGTCAGTAACAAAAGAATTTAGCAATAAGTGTCAATGAAAAATTGAAGTAAATCCTGCGGATGATGTAAATTACATTACCGAAACATTTAAAGCTCAAAATCATTAAAAATGCACGGTAATTAATTGAAAAACTGCACTCAAATCGATGCAATTCTTTGAAAGATATAGAAGTAAACCAAAGATAGAATAACAGGTAATATGTAGCAGCAGACTTTGTTCTACCCCATTGCCCCTTTTTCGTGTTTTCTCTCAAACTTGTGTCATTACAAAAACGTTTTAAAAAGGTCCCATTCTCGAGTTTTACGCATAGCAACATATTTTACGATTTTACATAGATATCAAAAAGTGTTTTAATAATATTATGTTTAGTTTTACTCTATTCCAATTGAAATAATCAAAATATGATCGCACTGGAAATAAGTTTAAGAGAAAATAATAACGTATGTTTGGTTGTTTGTTAATAAATTTCTTGTAAATATATAATAACATGCATAAATGGACATACGAATCCGGAGCTAGAGTCGTTTCAATAATTTAACTCTACATATAGGTAGAGTCAGTCCAAAACAAGTAATATATGTATATGAGGTAACAACCGACGGAGGCTAGACAAAACTAAAAACTCAGGTATATAATTATAAAATACCTGACGTAAATATTTCAACGCATTTTTTACTCTATGTATAAAACTCTACAGCACATGCTACCCGAATGGTAAGCTTTATCGCATACAAAATTGTCAATAAGCAAAATTCAAGTATTTTTCCTTGAATAACATTGAATGTCACGGTCTTGGCTGGTCACGTGGAAGTCAAGGGCGTGTCGGCTCACGTAATACACGGAAATGTTTGAAATAATTGCGTAACAAGGATTATTCATAATGTTTACAACTAATCGGTGCGTACTGCGTATGCTTCAGAGATCACGTTGGTGTTAAGTGATTAAGTCTATAGGTAGTCTGTGGCACAGATAATATAATATTGTTATTGTTATACATTCTTTATATCTATGTGTGCATATCCGATTTTCTTATGTATTGCACAACTATTTATAGTTTTTTAATAATTATAACTTAGGTATGAGTAGGAAAAAAATTGAATCATAGATTAGATTTTCCTAATTATTTTTATGTGGTTTTAATGTAGTTAATTTTATTATTCATACAGTTATTTTGTTGGGCTGGAAACTACTAAAATATATTTAAATATTAATGAGGTAATTTTTTATTGGATTTGAGTCATAAACAAAAGAAAAAAACAAAGTTTTTTTTATGAACTTAATGTTAAATGACTCTTTATTACCATTTTTAATTACCCTTGAAAATAAACTAAAACGAATCTGTATATGAACAAATTTCATTGGCCATAATGGATTTTCATTCTTTATAGAGAGCCTGCAGAATTGCACCTAAGTAAGTTTTTCTAGCTTAGTTTAGTATTATTTAATAACCATAATATTTGAATAACGCAGCTCCTGTTCCATTATGAGCGAATTATGATTGACATCTAAAATCTACGTAATTTGTAAATATTTTCATGTCATAGAATTACCTACCTCAAAGCAACATATTAATCGCGTATGAATCAATTCTTACGATAATCGCTTTTGCGTCATAAATTTTGAATAAATTAAAAATGTGACCCGTCGGATTATTGGGCCGGGCCATGGCCGGGCCAATCCTATGACGGGGCTATAGTGACGTATGTCTGACTTTGTAATTGGCGGGAAAAGTTACGTCAGTAAAAAAAAAATTATGTATTCGCGGAATAAAATTATTTAATTGACGACAAGAGATTTAAGATGTCACTTTGTGCGTATATTATGATATGTTTTTGTGGGTAGTACGTATTATTTGGACGCTAAAACCTTTATACATTTCCTTTCCTACCAGGTTGCCTGGTAGAGATATACAATAGAATTTTCCTAACCTGTAAGTAGCATTTTGTATTTTGAGTTAATCCGTTACGAATATACATTATACATGCACACAGACTCAAAACCATCAAATCTTTCCTCGGGTAATTTTAATCTTGATTATATACATAATATTATGTCATAAATATTATGTTCTTATATTAAA
Source organism: Colias nastes (assembly GCA_907164665.1). Classification (NCBI taxonomy): domain Eukaryota; kingdom Metazoa; phylum Arthropoda; class Insecta; order Lepidoptera; family Pieridae; genus Colias; species Colias nastes. Next base: position 13,070 of record CAJQZM010044703.1, read on the forward strand.
AACATACTAAATTGTTATTTTTAAACACTATTTCGAGTAATAATAAACAGCATGTATGCTACTGAATAATCGAGATCATTTCCAACCCGCCTGTAGGTTGGCCTTGTGTTTTGTTATTCCGCAGTTTTTTTATATTACAACAACAAATATGTTACCTACGTAAGTTGTTTGTATAAGTAGGTAAGACCTACATAATATAGTGCTTTATGATTCCATAACATATTATTATTCAATAAAAAAATATGATGGATACAGTCGCGGAGTGACGGTTTATATAATACATTTTGTGTTACGTAAGTTCGTAATATAGGTAATAATGGTATAAATAGTATAGATAAGGAGATGAAGTACGAGAAATGTGAAATTTTGTCGTTTACTTTCAAGATGGCATTGACATTATCAGAATTGGTTTAAATTAAAATAAAAAAAAGCAAGCGTGTTCGAAACGTACTAAAAAATTATTAAAAAATTGTTATTAAAAAGCCGTCCACGTCGCTTGTCCTAAATTTCTTAATGATTTTGGGCAAATGTAGAGCATGGTCTACATTTCCATTTGTTGCATATAATAGTTGTAAATTGTAATAACAACACATGGCGACATCTTTTGTAATCTTGTATTTGTAGCTTAATAATACGTTAATTCATAAATATCTATCTATCCATACTAATATTATAAATGCGAAAGTAACTCTGTCTGTCTGTCTGTTACTCAATCACGCCTTAACTACTGAACCAATTTGCATGAAATTTGGTATAGAGATATTTTGATACCCGAGAAAGGACATAGGCTACTTTTTACCCCGGGAAATAGGATAGGTTTTATCCCGGAAATCCCACGGGAACGGGAACTATGCGGGTTTTTCGTTGACTGCGCGGGCGAAGCTGCGGGTGGAAAGCTATAGTATGACATATTTTCTTTTCATCTATAAATGAATGGTATACGTAAAATAATCTACAGTATTAACTCTAAGTTCTTTGCAAATACGATCTAATACAGATAAATATTATTACATTTTGTTTTATGTATACAATTAGTTATTAAATATATGGATTATATTATGTCTGCACATAGAAGTATTGTTATGCATTCTTTACATAGAAAAACATACCAAATTGTAAACGAAAGACCTGAGGTAGGTAGGTCAGACATCAGTCTTTCTGTGTGACTGTAGAAGAGGTCACAAGATCTGGACCACTCGGACATTATGAGGATATTACCTACTTATTAACCTAGTCCGGTTTACTAGTTTTTGCTATTAGGAGACATTGGGCATGTTTTAATTGCTTAGACAATCTTACAGATACTATAAAATGAACTGTTGATCTTTGAATGCTTTTCAAAAACCATGACTCAAATGCTCTATACCTAGCTCTTCAGGTAAATTGTTGAATATATTTTTTATCGTGATTTTTACTTCAATACATTTTATTCTGATTGTACCATTGGCTGTAAACTATGCAGTAAATAATGTATAAAATATCGATACATATCGTTTTTGTTAAATTTATTATTGTCCTCACAAAATAAGAAATGCGTAAACACGTTGGGATTCTAAAATTTTTAACACGTTCATATATGAATAATTTATAAGTCATATCCGACATAATAATTTACGTATGCCATGAATGACAATGTGCTGATGGGCAAAAAGTTGATCAGCACTATATCAGCCTATATTCAAGGGTGTTTGTTGTGACTGTGGCAATAATAGCTGTTTTTGGGAAATATCGCGTACTTAACTTACTTAATATATTATATTCTGTAGCTGTTAGTTGCTTAATGGTTAAAGCTACTGTAAAAAATAAATCGGATTTTCGAATCGAATCGATGTATTATGTATTCAATTTATCTGCACATTATCCAAGCCGCTATGTTCAAGAACCAGAATAGATGGACGACATAATATGTGATATCTACCAACTCACACTTGACCAACGTGCTAGATCTCTGCAGTAGATACTTAAATTGAGCAACAATAGTAATTAAAAACACTTTGAGTTATAATATATATTGTTTTTTTTACATCTCAATGTAATTTAAGCTCGTAACAATTTATAATGGACTAGCTGTGCCCCGCGGTTTTACCCGCATTGCTCCGCTCCTTTTGGTCTTAGCGTGATGATACTATATAGCCTATAGCCTTCCTCAATAAATGAGCTATCTAACACCGAAATAATTTTTCAAATCGGACTAGTAGTTCCTGAGATTATCATGTTCAAACAAACAAAGAAACAAACTCTTCAGCTTTATAATATTTGTATAGATATGTGTTAAATATATTCCTTTTTTTAATTATTTCATTCTTACACTTTTTGAAAATATCAATAGGTATATTAATCTCTATATTAAGTTCATAATAACATATTCGTAACATTATATTGTTCAACTTTGCAACTACACCAATTAGTATTCTTGATTTTGCCCTTGATGTTCTGAATTAATTAAAGCAGACGAAAGAGAGTATGTTCTCAAAAAATACTTTAAATAAAGCCATAAAATGTATTATTTAAGTGATGATTTAGAAGCGAACTCGTATAATTTTAACCGGACAAAAACGTTTTTATTTGCATTATTCATTAGTTTATCAAAACGTGACCATAATTTGATGAATTTGATATTAAAAATTTCTGTGCGGTTTAGAAGTTTTTTCGAATCTCCCCTCTACAGATTTATTCAATATTAAAACAACTAAATTACCACGAAATATTTTTTCCTTATTAGGCATTGTTTGCAATTTTTTTATAATATGCTAAAAGATAAAACTGCCCATTAAATAAATATAAATAAACAACATGAATAATTACAATATAGATTAAGTACACAAATTATAATATTAATTAGTTTGAATATAAAATATTAAAAAAAATAAAAATTTTCCTTTGTACTAAGGAAACACAATAATTATCTTACTTACCTTTACACTAGGCATATATATATTTTCATGTAATTATTATTTCCTAACTAAAATAAATTTTCCCCAAAATTGTAGGGATCATTTTTTAATCTACATTTTTTTAAATTTTGATTCACACGTGACCGCAATTTTTTGTATCTAAACGACTCGATTAATCTTGGTTATGTAACATAATATATTAGTCGATTCTTATAATAGGAACGTGTATAGATAACATTAAATAGTTTACAGATAATTAATATAATAATGGGTGAAACTATTTTCTTATCGTTTACCTTCAAAATTAGCTTAGCTTTGAAAGTTATGAGGAGTGAAATTTTCAATCAAGTTTTCATAATTAATTACAATATTTTCGCAGTTTTTATTTTTCGACACATGATTCAACTAAGCAACAAAAATATCCTGTTTTCCAAACAAGTTTATTTTGATGGATCAGAAGTTATTTTTAAATTATTATGATGTTAGAAGTTACCTAAGTACTAAACTTATTAAAATTTAGTATTACATAAAATTATTAGTTTATACCAATTACCAAGAACTCGATATTTCTTGGATATTTCACTAAAATATTATTATCGCAACATTTATTTATTATATCCGGTTCGAAGAAATTAATTATCTGTTATCTACAATTAAAAAGTAAACAAACCAAATAAAAGGATATAGGGTTTTACCGTTTTATACATCGTATGATTAATTATGTTAATATTCCGAATCTTTTAGATAGAAATTGGTTACTATCGTTGTTTAAAATCTAGAATAGCGACATATCTTATCAGTCGTGTTTTTTTTTAAGAAATTCAGAGAAGTCAGAATCGTATGATAATATTAGCACACCTACTTGATTATGATAATCTTCGTATCTTAAAGTTATTACAGTGACTTATCGATTTGAAGTCTGAGATCTTCACCACTAAGTCACAACTGCACATATTAATATGTTATATTATAATGTTAGTAACACAGGAGCTAGAGATAGTTAATAATAAATTATGGAATACATCTCCGTCTACGTATAAACCTTCCTCCTCCTCCCTTCCTTTATAATTATATTTTAATTATCAGTTAGAAATGCATAATTAATTGGACTATAATATTATGGAACCAGACTGTGGTTGGTCGACTCTACCTTTAACCTATAACTTTTAATTACTCAAAAAGTAAAGTGCAACTATTACCTACATATTTTAATAATTTATGTATCGCTAAAGCCCTTAAGCAAACAAAGTATACAATAAGTATGCATTTCAAATGATTCTTCCAAATAATAACAATAAACAATATTTCATACCCTATTGCTACTTTAAACTATATCATAGTATTAAAATCATGAGATAAAACTCAATAGTAATGCTGTGATATAAACAAATGGCATTGTACACAGGTCAATATGTAAGACAAAGATAATGTTTTAGTAAATAATAATATTGTATTAGTTGTTTGCGAATACCAGAGGTCGATTGTTCTTGTATTTTGTAGTCATTCATTTTGTTTCACTATAATGAAGTAGGAATTCGTTTGTTTGGTTCATGGGCTCACCTTTCAACTATTTTGAACCTTTGACCTATAAGTATAATATGAAAGACTGTTATATTGACATTTCAGATACAATTTCAGGGTAAGTTTTGGTCAAATTTTGCGTGTGGATATAATAGGATATTTAACGGGGTACTTCGCATCTGAAATCGCTGGCAGGAGGTGACATATTTCTGTAATTATGTTCTATACTTAACAATCATCGCATGACTATTGCTTTAGCATACTAGAAGTGCGTGTTAAATTTATCATTTTCCATTTTATATGCTATCTTCATTAGTCTAAAACCTAAACAACTCTGATAAGGATTCATAACAAAGTATCACGGTTTATTTTTAGATTTGTGATTTACCATCATCATAGATAAAGTTTTTAAATAATGCGCAGTTATAATAAAATGATTCATAAATTTGGAATCTGAGCGGATTTCAGGGAAATGTTATGTTTAGATAGTGTGCGATGGAGTTTGCGATAAAAAGATAGTATGGAAGGATAATTCTAAAACGCAATATTGATAGTATGACTAATTTAATATGATAATCTGGTCATGATGAGTATTCAGTCATTCATCATTTGAGAGCTTTTGTACTTTCAATACATAAGGTTTTGAAATTTCCAATACTAAACTTAACGTATAATCTGACGTAGAAACGGCCATTCTTATTTCCATGGAAAATATAGGCCATATTAAAAGATTTAAGAATCGTCTCTAACTACAACTGCATAGTTTCGTAGCAACAGTCCTACAGATAGAGCACAAAGAAAAACGAATTAAGCTTTTAGTTTTTATGTTCAGGGTGAAAAAGCAAGTCAAAGAAATGATTATGTATAAAAACTTACGCTTACTTACTTACTTACTTAATAAGTTTTTTCGCTTTATAGTTTTTATAAGGCAAAATTAGTATAAAACTTCGTAGGCCGTAACAGTTCTGTTTTTAGAACATTTTTTGATATTTGGAAAAACCACAAACGTAAACCAGCTAGTAGATACCTACATAATATTTAAAAATAAGTTATTATGATTTTAATGTTTTTTTGTCTATAATTTATTTATAAATGCATATGTTGCGGTCAATGACGCAAAAGTGGATTGAGATAAGTTCTACAAAACCAAAAAATAAGACTATTAGAACCAGTTTTTAGATTTCTAACTATATACTAAGTACGGAAATGTATAAAATACAATATTACAACAATAAATAAAACTGTACAAGATATACAAGATTACTTTGACTCAAAATTAAAATTACTTTCTGCAAAATAATTTTAAATAACTTTAGGGTTTAATAATAAATATCAATTCGTGCATGTCGTGATTATCGTGTTAACATCAATGATTTTATGGACTTATTAATTAAAAAAGTTAAAATTAAAATCTAAATTTTCTAAGTTTATCTGCTGTTAGGTCCTATAATCTCTATAAATTCATAATTCCGAATCTTTGTCTGAAAGCTTAAAAAACATCCATCCATCGACCTTTCATTATAATAATATTAGTAGGAGTCACGTTATCAGCTAAATAAGAAACAAGTTCAACAACCATTATATCATAAACGGACGAGGCTATAATATCACTACATAGTATAAAACAAAGTCGCTTTCTCTGTCCCTATGTCCCTTTGTATGCTTAAATCTTTAAAACTACGCAACGGATTTTGTTGCGGTATTTTTGAATAGATAGAGTGATTCAAGAGGAAGGTTTTAGTATATAATTTATTAGGTTTTAGACAAAGCGGGCGAAGCCGCGGGCAGTAAGCTAGTTATATTAATAAATCATTTCTAAATGCGGCTGGCAATTATCATCTTATACAGTTTAGTGTATGAATTATAACTGCTTATCAAAACAATTAAATGTGACAAATATAAAAGCCATATTAGTTCCCATTTTCATATGATTCAACTTAATAATTGACTTTTAATTAAATATTGATATCTTAAATATCAAAATGATTCACGTGCTTTGTTATTGTGTGTTTACATATTATCTTTATGTGGTATTTTTGTGAATGTATTTTACAAAATTATCTGTATGTTTAGTTGTTGATGGCTAGACTTGATCAGTTTGGACCTTTGATTTTGTTTGTTTTTATTTACTAAGGCTGGTGGGTGAAAACAATTTTTTTATGACACATACATAGGTACACATTTACACAGAATTATACAATAGCAACCAATGACATTATTACTAAAAAGGTGTCGATAGGTTTAGTGCACGGCGAAATATGGCTAATTTGCCACAATTTTTTTCAGTTGTCTCTTTTTCGCTCACGATAGTTGAACTTGAATCATGCCTCAACTCTGACGTCTAAACGTGTGTGTGTTAGTGTGCCGTTTTTGAAGATCGTTCTTATGGTAACCTATCTACATCTACTTATAAATGACTTATAATATCATTCAAAAACAACCATGTAGTATCATCGTAACAATGCAGAAGATGACCTACTACATTACATACAAATTAACTGACATAAAACAGTATACACAAATGGTCCATCAGTTTACGTAACTGCACGTAACGATCACGCGGCCGATAATCCTGACTTGTGATGTAATAGTGTCATTCGATAAGGGTTTAGTGCGATGACCTTTGATAGTACAGGTAATTGGGTCGCTTTGTGTCAGGTTTCAGGGGACTAGAATAAGCCGTGAAATTCGCCAATGACTAGGTGTAGTTGATAGTTTCGATCAGATAGGAAACGTAGGAAAGTGAAATATTATGGAACTATTTTTCCGAAGAACGGTGGGTATCAAGTCAAACACGTTATTTGAGACTAGTGAATTAAATTGCAAATTGCAAAAAAAATTAAGATTCCTCAATTTAGCCGACAAAGCAAATCCTTCAAAAAACTTCCTAGAGCGTTCTAGAATCGTCATTTCTTAAGCAGATTGTCACATGGTTTATGTAGTGTAGGTATATAATATTATGTAGCTATGTCCAATTTTGTAAATACCAAATAACTGTGACATAACTGACCAAATTAATGTTATCATTTCGCGGTAATGTCACAGGATTCCCACATACATTTTAGTTTGTGATAATTTAGTGTTTGTGTACAACTACGCACTATATTTCCCGATATGTGGGAATATTTTATGACTTAATTATGAACGCGTTGCGTCCTTTTAATCAATGGGTGAAGAAATTAAAGTAATAAAAGTACCTAAGTGTAAAAAAAGTAATAAGAATAACGATGATTTTGCCAAATTTTATTTATTTATTTATTTATTAATACTTTATTGCTCTTAAAAATTACAAATTGAGACTTAATCTAGGATACATTGTAACAAACGGCGGCCTTATCGCTAAATAGCGATTTCTTCCGACAACATTTTAATAAATGTAATAATTGTTTTGTGGTGAACATCTTTATCACTGTCCAATTCTTACGGGTAAGTAAGTAAGTAGTAGTAAGTATTTGCCTTCAGCCGGGCCGGACGTTGGATGTTGTAAATAAATGTAAATGAATAAATAATAAACGGTTTTGTATCTATTTATATCTATCTAGATTTTGGACTGTATAAATCTATCATCACTCTCGCTGTAATATGTTTGTTACGTCGGCTTATTAAAATAAATACATCGCATTTGAATACTTTGTAGTGCTTATCATGAATAAAAAATTATACTTAGGAAAATCGACGATTTGAGCATAAAATTCCTCAATAGTTCAGCC
>CAJQZM010044705.1:0-17502 GCA_907164665.1 Colias nastes
AATGTCGATAAAGTCAAATCTATAAGATCCCTTCACTCGGCAAGTGAGTTTCGAAGTGAGACTCACTTCGCTTCGCCTCTTCCGAGCGGATGTTTACAGAATGCGAAACCAAAAACTCGAACGTTCGAAAGTGAAGTGAGTCGACTCACTCAGGTGAGATGCGAGTTCGGGCGCGTTTTTTACAGAATAGCCTACCAGGACTAGTTACAGCAGGGAAGTAAAACGCAGAGCTGGTATTAAAAGTGGAGTTAAAGTGGTATTAAAAGTGCAGCTTCGCGTAAGAGTCCATACGTATATTTCGAACAACTTCATTTTCTTCGGCCTACCGTGGTAATTAATGAAACTCAAAATAGCCTCGATGAAACACGCACTGCCGAAACCAACGCTGGCGGTATTCTGGTACACAAGGTGAACGACCTGTTTCCAAAAAGAAGAAGACAAGTGACGACGATAATTTGGTGCAGGTATTAAGGGAAAGTATTGTAATGAGAGAAAAGCGTGAAAAACAGCAAGAGTCTGATTCAGATAGACTGTTTGTACTTTCACTCTTAGATGATTTTAAATCCATCCCGAGACATCGTAAGCTTTCTACAAAAATGGAGTTAATTGAAGTTATAAAAAGAGCTCAAATGGAAACTCACGATTCCGAATTTAATCCGTTTCGCCAACGTTATGTTGATTATGAACCAGGGACATCGGTTGCCAGATCATATAGACCACAAACATCGTTCAGTAGACAATATCGCCAAGGTCAAGGATACTCGACTGAATATGGACCGGAAACCACAAGCAGTGGGCAGAATCGCTATGGATACTGGACACACTCGAATTATAGACCAGAAGTCTCGACCTCTGAAGGTCGCCGTGGGTATTCTACGGCTGTTCCAGACAGGCAAGACAATACTGTTTATACTGATGCATTATCACTAGGGCCCGGATAAATATGTATTACAATTTTCGAAATATGTACATATAAAATGGACTGAAAATACTAAAATATGGAAAAAATATGTATAATGTACAGTAAAAAGCAACAATATTATATATATGAAAAAAAAAATTAAAATTTTACTCATCTTCCGTTTTACTTACATTTGAATAACAATAAAAATAACAATAAACAATAAACATGTTTCTTTAAATTTTCGAAATTTTTTTTTTTCTATTGGGACGTAATATTGATTTGAATTGGCTAAATGATCTTTCAACATCACAGGATGTGATGGGAGCATATTTTAATTTTTATAGTTCTGCCAGTGAGCCTTCTGGTCTTCCACACAGCATACTATTATTTTTTTTTTAAATATGAAATCCTTTGTTTTTTTCTATAAGGTAACTAAATTTTTGCCTAACAACATCAGCAGCGGGTCCTTCCGATTCAGAAATCTTCTTTTCTATATTTTCGATAATCTTCAAATTTTCGTTATGTGAAGTGGAAGAATTCTCGAGCGCCATTATCTGGTGTGATAGAAAGCAATAATTGCTTTTTATGTAGACCAAGTCATTGCGTAGAGTCTCATCTTCGAGAAGTTCTTTTGCGTTCGCAATGGCAGCATTCTCGTTTTCCAATCCAAAAATAATAGTTTTGATTTGTTCGTAATATTCACTATAGTATTCAACTGCTCTTAGCCATGTTCCCCAACGAGTTAGCACTGGTTCTGGTGGCAAGGGAATGTCAGGATATATCTCTTTAAATTTTGAGATCCTACTGAGCTTTCAAAAAAATCTTCTTTACGTTTGATACTAAACTGTCAACCTTTTTAAACTGAAATCTTATACATTCAGCAAACCTATTTACACCATGAGCCAAGCACGTTACGTGAATCATTTTTGGATATAAAACTTGAAGAGCGTGCAGCTTTTACCATATAAGGAGCAACATCGGTAAATAACAAAAAAAACTGGTTCATGTTTAACTCCATTAGGCCATAAAACACTCATAGCATCTTTAAAAACCTTAGCTGACGTTTGGTGGTTGCATTTAGGAAGTTCTTCACATGTCAATAAAAACATTTGCTGGTTTTTCCTTCATTTAGACATCCGATAATCACATTGCCAATGCACCGGCTTTGAGAATCTGTAGTTTCGTCAATAGCAACCCATATAGGGCCATCTTGAATATTTTTACGAATGGAAGCCAAAAAAAAGTGTAGATTCATCCGGAATATGTTTGCCAGTGTACTTTATGTATTAATGTGCATCGGTACAAATAAATGTATTTTCTTTCTTTCTTTCTTTTCTAAGAATTTTTTGAAAGTAGTATTATTTAACTTCCATAAGGGTATATCTGCACCTATCATAGCTTCACAAAATTCTTTTGAGAAAGTCGAACTTTGAGAGCTGCTTGCGATTGCATCAGAAAAAAATTGTTGCTTAATTTAATTAAGCATTTATTGCAATTTATTCGCGCAATTCTGCTTGTAGAGCAAGAGCCCGCTTCAGCCAGGCGCACAATATTTTATAAAACCAGAAAGTTTGTCTGCGCACGTCACCAACACAGGTAAGAACGATGAGCGACTATGTAGTTTGGGTAGTGGTTACTTTGACAGGTAACAGGTAACAAAGGTGTAAAAAAAAGCACCTCAAATACATTAAAGCATAAAGCTCGGTTTTTTATATTTTCTTTAGAATAATATTTAACATGATGTCATCCATTGCCGGTCACTTAGTATGGTTTTAACCCCCTGCCGGACACCCCCAAACTAAAAAAAAATTGTACTTACACTTACAATATAGTATAAACTGAATTTTAGATATGTTACTTGGGGGCCTATCAAAAGAATTTACCCCAGTAGCCCTACTAAAACTACCTGGAGGTGCACCATGCATCATCAAGTTTTTAAAGTTTTTCCGAGGAAATATTATAGCCGGGGGCAGGGCGTGGCCTGTAGCACTAACCATACAGCATGTAGTGACAAGAGTGCCCTTTTCTCCACTTGTGACTTTACCTACTTTAGCTCCTGCTGGAGCCACAACTTTCTGAGGTTTCTGGACGGTGGTTGTGCCGGTTTCGTCAAGGTTTAATATGCGAGTTCCATCTGCGAATCTTGGCTCTCGTTTCAGCAACTCTTCCAAATTATTAAAAAATATTGCCACAGTTTCACGGTTAAATGAGGTAGCTCGTGCGAGACTTACAGCTTCTGGTTTCTTCACGGAAATATCAGGATGTCTTTTTTTGAAGAAACGAAACCATTCCAAACCTGCCAATTGATCTCTTTTCCATGAGCTTGGCATTTTGATGCCATTACGCATTGCCATTTCATAAGCCACCTTTCTACATTCTTTGACGGTTAAACTGTAGAATATTAGTGCACAGTCCTTGTAGTATTTTAATAATATTTGCTCATGTTCTTCAGTAAACACTTTATTAATATCATACCTAGGTACAAGTGATATACAGGGTGTCTCAAAAGAAAGTTTATATTTTGTGGATGAATAAAAAAAAAAGTAAGCGGTGTATTGAAAAAATGTTTATTAATTATTAAAGTGCATAATATGGGAATTTATTTATTAAAAATAATATCGTCCAAATGCAGTCCATTGCGTTCACGGCACTCATTTAATCGAACGTCGCAATTTTGCCAATATGGCGGTGGTTCAGTGTATCTAGTCGGTTCGCGTTTAAAATCCGTTAAAAAGTCTTTAATTTCTAAATGTATAATACTCGCGTAAAATCAAACATTAGAAAAGCCCATATTTAGTCCTACTACATGTGTGTTACTAAATAGTTGTGATGCAAATTTCACTTTCATCTTCGGTATTTTTTCTGGATTGCAGTGGTTCTCTGTTAGCTTCTTTATTATTTTTATTCCTTTATATGTGGGATTGTTTTTATATAATTGGGTTATATGGTCCCATTTCGCCACCTTTTCCACACCATCTATTTTAAAATGTAATACTTTTGTCAGAAGATTATTTCTTATCCCTTTAAGTAAATGTGGGACATCATATAATGATATTATTTCATTGCCATCAATTTCAAATGTGGCATTTCTCATTTCTTCTCCTTTTTTTAAATATTCCATTTTTGTTTGCTCAATTAAAGAGTTTATAGCGCTGACATTTGAAGTACCCTGATCACAAACAGTTGCTAAAACGTTGAATCCCACTGAGTTTAATTTTCTTATTAATGTTTTAATAAGTACATCTAAGTCATCTTTCTTTGTGCTCCCGGAACAAAAAGTGTAGCAGATAGGTTGTTTGTAATTCTTACAAATTCCACGTATCATAAATACCAATGCATGATCTGCTATCTGATTTCTTGTTTCACTGCCATTGTTCACAAAGCCGACAATATTGTCTCTTTTTTTATTATAATCGAAGTGGGGTGATAATGCCATTTCGTCAAAAATCAGGGTACAAAGCCTGTCAGCAGGCTTCATTTTCCGGGCGCGCTTTTTTAACTGTACAAATATATTTTCATTAAGACCTGGTTTTATGCCAGCTCTTGATACCATCCTGCTCAATGTAATCGGCGATGGCAACACAAATATTTTTCTAAGCAGTCTGTATGCTCTCGGTCCACGTTTGTATAAGCTTAATGCCAACACTTTTTCTTGCTGGCTTGCAATTTTTTTATCTCCTTTTGAAGAGGGATTAACTTACCACCACCACCACCAATTACTTTTTTCTTAAGGTGGGTAGTTTTCAAATCTGAAAACAGAAATACTATACAATTAGTCTTGTATAAAAACTACTGTCTATGGCTCATTATTCACTATAAACAATATTAATTAAAGTTATCATCTATGCAATACAGACATTATATTGAACTAATTCAAGTGCTTGTATATGTCGTAGGATAATTTGATACTTCGAATCTTCGCGAAAATCCTAGGGGTTTTGCGAAAACGCGGATAATTATACATAGGCGAAAAATTATCAAATCTTACTGGACAAAGTCAGGATCAAAGAATATACTACTCTCTAACGAGAGAAGAAATGCATCTCTATAGTAAAAAAAAGCAACCACAGCCAATACACCTACGCGACGCTAGCGCTATTGCGGAATAGCAATAAAACCAAAACGCGCGGGAACTTTCAAACGTTATGGCCAGCTAGTTTTTTTACATCAATTAATAAGAATGGTTCACGATCATATTATACTACAGTAAAGGGCAATCATGTAGTGCCGTGCAACCGTGCAGTTTCAAAAATATTTGTACACGACCTTAAGTTCATAAATAAATAAATCATTTATTGCATAAAAACATGGTACATACAAAGATATTAAGATCAGAATTAAGGAACATTCATGTTTTTACTATAACTACATAGCATACAATAATTATTATTAATTGACAAAATGAATGAAAATGATTAGATATTTATAGTAAAAATACGAGTCAGGAGTATTGTCACTTAAAATTAGGTTTATACATAAATCATTAGTCATACAGTCAATCAATTAATATCAATATCATTATTTTATATTATTTATACATTTTTCATATTATACAGAAATTCATTTAGGTTGTAAAAACAATTCTCTAACAAGTATTTATTTAATTTATTTTTAAATCCTGGAAGAGGAACCCCTTGCAAGTCTTTTGGGATTTTATTAAATATCTGAATACCTATATAAGGAACATTTTTTTTGTACAAAGTTAATTTAGGCCTCGGTAAAAACAAATTGTTTGGATATCTTGTTAATTTTCCAATTTCTTTATTAGTTTTAAAATATTGAGGATGTTTTTTTATGAAAATACAAATTTCTTTGATATAAATACATGCAAGAGGCAGGATTCTCAAGTTTTTAAAAAGTTCCCTACAACTCACAGTAGGCCCAACATTATAAATAGCTCTTATGCACTTTTTTTGTAATTTAAATGCTCTGTCAAACTCAACCGAATTGCCCCAAATTATAATACCATATGACAAAACTGATGATACATAGCCGTAGTAAGCCGTTATCGCTGCTTCCCTTGATAGCGTCTGTCTTAACCGCCTTATTACATAAACAAATCTATCAAGCTTCGTGCAGACCATATCAATATGCGACTTCCAGTTACAGTGTTTATCATAAATTACCCCAAGAAATTTAGCGGTTTCGACTTCTTGTATTATGTGTTCTTTGTATTTTATTGTTAGATTGTGAGTTATTCCATTATACGGGCAGAACTGAATAAAATTTGTTTTTTGTAAATTAACTTGAAGATTATTGGATTGTAACCAATGTATTGTTTTTTGAAGTATATTGTTTATTTCTGTTTCGTATGTATTAACATTCGTACACTGCACAAAAATAGTCGTATCGTCCGCATACAAAACACATGGACAGTCGAGATACATTGGCAGATCATTGATATACGTCAAAAATAAAAATGGACCTATTATACTGCCTTGAGGCACACCTCGTTCAATGTTTCTGTACTTGGAACAGTAAGTGCGTTTCAAATTTCCATCTATTTTCGTAATTTCAGTGCATTGTTGTCTATCACTCAGGTACGAATCCATTAAGTCATATGCTTTTCCTCTTATACCATAATTATAAAGTTTATAGAGTAACTTGCTATGATTTACGTTGTCAAATGCCTTAGACATATCAAGCAATAGGGCATTAATAGGTATTTTGTCATTAAGACTGTCCATTATAAGTTTCGTCATATTAAAGCAAGCTAATGTCGTGGAACTACCGTTGCGAAATCCAAATTGCATATTTGAGAGAATTTTGTTTTTTTCAAAGAAGCTGTTTAATCTTTTAATTATAGCCTTTTCAAATATTTTAGCTATGATTGGTATCAGTGTTATGGGTCTATAGTTATTTAAATCTCGGGGATTATCTTTTTTAAACATTGGTTTTACTACCGAGTATTTCAACATAGTAGGATAAGTACCTGTTTCAAATGAGAGATTTATTAAGAATGAGATTGGATGGCTTATTATTTCAGCACATTTCTTTAAAATACTGGTTCTTAACCCATCGTATCCAACGGCGTTTGTATTATTTAGTGACATAATTATTTTAGATATTTCACATGAGTCTGTGGGCGTTAAGTAAATTGAATTCATTATATTATTAGTATTATTGTCAAAAATCTGTTTATGAATATTAATGTCATCTTCTGGCTGTGAATGTATATTATTTATAAAATAATTATTGAATAATTCGCAAATAATATTTGGTTGGTCAGTTGTTAATGTATTCGTTTCAATGACATTAATATCGTTTCTGTGTTCACACTCATTTATATTATCTTTTATAAGATTCCATGCAGCTTTGCACTTGTTATTATGATTATGAATATATTTTAAATTATTGATTCGTTTTGAAGTGTGTATGCATTTCCTAAGTAATTTTGTGTATTTTTTTAACTCTTTGTCATGATTTGATCTATTACTCCGCGATAGCATGTTAATTATGAATAGTCTTCTTTTAGTCAGACATGATCTTCTAATTCCTTTAGTAAGCCAGCATTCCCTTTTGGATCTATTCTGTGATTTTATTTTAATAATTGGAAAACATAATTCGTAAAATAACTTTAAAATATTATGGAATGCATTATATGCCTCATTAACATCTTGAGCATGTTCGTATGTTTCAGTGAATGAAAGCGATGCTACAGTATAGACATAAAGTCGACACATAAATTATTTTGGAAACATTGTCACGGCTACATGATTGCCTTTGACTCTAGTATAATATGATCGTGAACCATTCTTATAAATTGATTAAATTAAATATATAATGTTCCTTATTATTGCCTATATTAATATTCACATTGTTATTAGGGAAGTCATTAAAACAATAATATTAATAGTTTATTTATTCTTTAATATTTTCATTTTGCGTTCAAAACTTTTCTTTTTCTCTTCGTCATCCATAGCTCTATTAACTAAAACACAATATCTTTTAATTAGAATAAAAAATGTGCTAATTTTTAAATGATTTTCATTTAATTCTAAATGATCTATACATTTATTTAAGAAAAGAAAATTTACACATTCTAGAGCTTTAAGGATATTAATTTTAAGTTGTTGCTTATAGGCATTTGTTTTCATGAAATCATTAATTATATTTGCCATCGTTTCTACACACGTCACCATATCTTTATTAACATAATTTAATGAATCATGACTTGAGTCATACTCCTTGAAACTTGTGAACATGTGTATGGTTTCTATATTTTGGGACAAAAATGCCTTTCGGCAATCTAGGCAGTCATTGTGTTTTATTCTTTTAAATATGAAACCACACACATATCCACAAGCCTGACTTTCAGATGTCCCTTGCTCAACTGCCTCAACTGCATCAGATAATAAATTTGCAATCTCTTCACTGTCGTCAAATTTAAAGGAAGACGAGCTTGGTTCACACGAAGAAGGGATGGTTGCCGTTAAAAAAGTTGTTAAATTATTCGCAATTATTGCAGAGTCGTCTTCACAGTTCCTTTTTTGGCCAGCATGTTTTAAATTGGATATTATAGCAGTTTTGATTCCTGCTATAAATTGACTAATCGTTGGATTATTATTGGATCCACAGCTATGTCTGATGCAGCCGAAACAGTTTTCTAAGGGATCTTGATTTAGGCGACGTGTGGAAAGACTCTTAATGCCTATAGCCTGCAAATTATTCCACAATCTCTCTATTGCATTTATCGAATGAATCCACCCTTCTTGGGATGGAGGGTTCGATTTACTCCCTATATATTGCATATTTGCAATAAACATTTTCATTTTTTTTAAATAAATCTAAATGGGGAGTCCGCTTCGTTAAATTAGTGGAGTATTTTTTTCCTCTCCTCAAGTCCGGGCTGTCTGCGTTGAAAGCATCAAACAGCTCGTCAAATTTTTGCACAAAAGTGGCTGTCGCATTGGCTTCAGCTGGAAGTTCATCTGAAATATAAAAATAATATAACATTTGTTTTCGGCCAAATTACAGAAGACCACAGCAATAACGTACATTTTTACAGAAAGTGCGAGTAACAGATACTAGGCTCGAAACAAAAATCCTTTTACCCCATTGGTTGAAACACAACAGAATTTTTACAGGGCAAGCAATACTCAAGAAATGCTTCTGGTGTTTCAAGCGTCCACCTTGCAGCAAACATATAGGGGCTCATATTGGGGAATGGCCATAATAAATATACATTTTGTGTGAGAATGATGACAAAATCCTCATTTCTCTTATTTTTTTATCAGCAAATCAGATGCGTATTTTAGTTTTTCTTGTGTGCCTTTGTAATTATGGTGAGCAATAAAGCTTATCTATTAATATTGATACTAGGCAACCAAAGTTGACATTATTATAAGATACTCACTTTGAGCAATTTTCATTAACATGCCACTTGTAACCGAGTGGCTAAAAACTTGTGCTGCTAGCTTCACCCGCATTTGTTGCTGGCAATTAGGATGCAAATGATGATCTGTTAGCTGAGGAGCATATACGAAATTCGGATTGTTCTTGTCCAGGTTATAAAATGCTTCAATATGACTCCATTTTACAGTGCCTAAAAAAGTAAGTTTAATTTAGAGATACTGTACTGCTATTAATTATAATAAGTAAGGTCTATTTATTAAGACGTAACAGTTTTGTGGAACAACTTTATGTATAATTGCAAGTTGCGCAAGGTGGTAGAGTACTTCCTTCTATTATGTAGAACTGTATATCTAACAAAACAAAACTATAGTTATATGTGTACCTTTTATAGGCTTTTCGTTGCATTGAACATCTGTAGTTATTTCAATATCATGCTTCATAAGCAGATTTCTTGTGCACTTTAAAAGATGTGGCGGATCAAATATGGTTACAATTTCTTGTCCACATAAATTAAAAAATGGAGAAGTTGATGTTGCGCCTAAGGTCTTCAGAGCTTTTACATTAATGGTAGATAAATCACAGACGGTGCAAACTACATTCATATTTGCTGCAATGCATTGTGTAAGAATCTGAAATAATTAAAAAATAGTGAGATACAAAGATATTTTTAAGCAGTGTAAATTTCACAGAGTACAAATATTTTATTTACCTCTTTAATAATGACTGTCATCCTGTCTGCCCTTAAAATATTTGAAAAATAAAATGCGATGGGTTGCTTCCACTTTTTTCTCAACCCACTGAGCATAAATACGAGTGCCTTAGAAGCAATATCTTGACTCCTACCGTGGTTGCCATGGTCTTGGAATCCTTGAATTTCATCCAGTTTTTCATTATAAAATAAGTGTTTTCTTATAGACATTTCGTCAAATGACAATATGCAAAGATTATCTTCTGAATCCTGTTTTTGGCTCATTTTTTCTAAGGAGGTAAATATATGTTTGTTTATGCCTGGTTTTAGAGGTATTTTGTTCAGCAGTTGATTTAAAACTGTTTGAGATGGCAATGCAAACATTCTCCTTAGAAGCCTGTAACAGGCTGGGGACTTTTTATAAATGATCAAAGCCTGAATTTTTTGATTTAGGGAATATCTTCTCCCTTTTGGTTTCTTGGGGCAATTTTGTAATTGGCTTTGTAGTAAAGTTATAAAGGAATTGCTAATATTTAGTCCACATAATTCTTGAACCTGTTGACTTTCCAACACCCTCTTTAAACTCCCTTTCTTATTCTTCATTTGGTTGCGTAATCGTATTACCTCACGCATTTTATTTCTGCATATTTTGTACAACTTCTTTTTTCTGGGTGACATTTCGTTTACTTTTGAAACACCGAGAGTCGCTAAGATTTTGGTCTGGCGTTTTTTAGTCGATTTTGAATTATTGCAAGTTGCCACACTGAGATTTTCAGGAATTGGTGCATTCTGAAAATATTAACATTCAATATGAATTGTTATTTTATTTCTAAAAATGTTTTATTTTACTAGTTTGAATTTCGGGTCATTAAGCTATTTTTTTCTTCTTACAAACAAGCACACGCCCCGCTTGATAGTAAACATATTATTATGTATGGTAAACATATGATAATGATGATGATAATAGAAGGGTTGCTGTAATAACAGTATAGAGGGCAAAGAGCTATTGTTGTGTTAACTAGCAGATAATTTATCAAATATCCTTAAATTCAGTTTAGCACAATTTTAAAAAGGAACATTTAAAAAAAAATTACTAAGTAACATGAATATTTAGAGTACTTTCTCTGCAAGTCTGCTATTTAAATTCCAGACCCTATAGTTAGTGCTCTATTCAGACTGTTAATAAATATTAAAATAAAATAAAAGTCTTAAATTAATTACCTGCATAGGGCTAATGGATTCAGTTGTTCTTATGACATCTCTAAAAGTGTGTTGTTTTGATGACTCTGTACTGGTACTAGGTTCCATCACAACATTTTCTATTTGCGACATAGGTGTTGTTAACTCTGGCTGTGCAGCTACAACATCATACTGATTGACATTCTGAAATTAATTATTAATTTTAAATTTAAAACTAAAAAACTCAGTAAAGTTTTTAAAAACTGGGCTAAATAATCATTTTTAGTTCTTGTTAAAAAAGTTCTTAGAATTTTTGAAAATGTTATCATAGTATTGTAAAGTTTTAGAATCTTTATGAGTTGGGCTAACTTTTGTCATGACATGCCATGGCACCCTTCATACATTTTTAACATAGTAACATTTAAAAGTTTATCAAACGTTAGGATATTCTAAATTTTCAAGAAACAAATTAAAGTTATTCTTTCTTTGTATTTAAACCATGGTTGCAACTTGTGAGAGACAATGTTTAAAAAACACTTTAAAAATGTTTGCAATTTGTACACCATAATATAATTAGACACTGTGACTACAAATATGGATATATCCTTGCATTTTTTTTGAGTGCTTCTGTGTTTGCGCACACACTTGTCCACTAAAATAATAATATCTCATGCATAGTTGGCTGATCTTAATTGAGTTTGGTCGCCTTGGCAGAAATTAGGTTGGGAGACTAATACTAAAACAATCTATATGAATACAATACCTGGTTGAAAATATTTTCTCTTTCATTCAGTACTTCTTCCACTATAATCGACTCGGGAACGGCAAACTTACTCAATTTTTGCCTTTTATCATCCATAAATTGAATTGAGTTGAAATGTCTTCCACACAACACCTTATTCTGATTATAGAGTGAATGTAATGATTCAATGGAAGTCCAATTTTCATTTGGCCAACAGTATTTAGCCCAAACACGAGCCCTGAAATAATGAAATCAAGTTTTAAAGTTAGATTGAGATAACACTAAGATAAAACCAACTATGAAAGTGATAGTAAACTGTACGGCCTGCACGGATAATCATTACAAAGGAATTATGAATAATAGAAAGAATAAAATAGTACAGTTGGTGATAGTGTATGATGTGTGTGTGTGTGTGTGTGTGTGTTTGTTGGTGATGGTGTTTAATTATGTAATTGGTATATGACCGTGTAATTAATTAAATTAAATAAATTACGTAAATATAACTTAACATAGTATTTTGTTTGTGGTCATGTGGTCTTTTAGTACCGCGCTGTATTTTGTACGTCACTTACCTCGTAATATTGGTTGTTCCTGGATTTGGAAACCTATGATAGGTCACCGTCATGTCTTCAGCACGTGTTCTACCGCACTTAGCACACTTTCTATGATTATTCACGGACATAACTAAATAATCAAATTTAACAAAAATCAAATGTAGAAAAAGTACCCTAACAAAATAAGCACAAAACGTAATAAAATAATAAGCACAAAAAGAACATATATACAGTCAAAATTACTATAAAATGTGGAGAGCAGGTGCTCGATCTACACAGAAAACAGTAATGGCGGCCATCCATACTCTTTAAATAATGATGGCGGCCTCATTGAAGCGACAGTGTGACCAGTGCAAATATTTTTATATTTTTGCATATGGGAATACTGATACAATAGCAACGCACACATACATATTATTTTAGCATGTGTGCAGAGTAAAAAAAAAGTCATAGAAGTTAACAGAGGTTGGTCAGGATTTTTGCGAAAATACTCGTCGTTCTAGTAAGATTTGATGTGCTCAACACTGATTGGCTACAATTTTGCTGGCTGACTTCTAATTGGTTCCTAGTTTGCCGATGATTAACTTCAAGTATTGTATCATAGAGTTATGAAGGTTTAGAATAGGTGAGAAAGGAAAATCACTAAATTGATTTTTATAAACTTTTTATTGAAAATTTTAGTATGTATGTTGTTTTCTACAGACAATAGGAGATCTCAGTCGTAGTAAAAAAAATGATCCAATTTTAGGGTGTAATCCATAAATTGGATGAAACTGGTTAGGTAAACAATTAGTTTAATAGTGCAACAATGGAATTGATCAGTCTTGTGAATTAAAGTCTTGAGATAAAATCACTTATTCATCAGCCTTCTCTTCTCTTATACAGCTAAACTTAAGATATATTGAGGCAAAATTATTATCACATTCTGGTTCACTTATAGTGAACAAAATAACTACAACAAATTATTATTGAATTAGCAAAAATAGGAAAAAATAGACTTATTCAAAGACCTAAACACAATTATGTATTTATAACATGACATAATGCTTAATATATATATTTATTTTTATTTTGTTAATAGTAAGCAAAAATTAAAAGATAACTAGAAAAAAATTTGAAAAGCGAATAATCACAGAACAAAAGATAATTAAATACGTCACTAATGTGAAACTTACGCTGAGTTGCATGGACCTGTAACATTGGAGTTGCAATGCAAGCACAGCTGCGTTTAGTAAATAGTAATATGAAATTATTAGTAAGACTTTACTTGTTACAACAATTCAAAGATTTATGACATTTGGAATTACAAAGCAAACCGTGCTTTTTACAAGCACACTTATTTGAGGAACATTGTTTGCTTGATTTCTTGCAATGACATTGCTTATACCCTTGTCCGCCGAATGGTGATAGTTGTGAGGAAATACCACGAATAGGTAATACTACCTCGGGAACGGGGCCGGTAAATTGAGCTCCTGGAGATATTTGAAGTGGGTTTCTTGGTAGCCAATCTTTAATTATACCAACGGAGGTACCAACTTGAAACAAACCATTCTTCTTATCAATTACTCGTCCTGTAATGTTTTTGTTATCTAAGGGTGCACGATCGTACTTCGGAACATCAACCAAAATTGTAGCACCTACATCTATTTTTTTAAATTTTTTGTTGGATGTAGTACACATAGTCGCAGCTGCTCTTTTTAAATTTTCATGCGAACTTGTTCTTTCTTTCTTAATAGAATCTTCTTGCCAGCATAAGTTACATTTAACATTAGAAGAACTACTACCTTCTCTAACTTCAGACACTCCACATGCGCCGTGAATCACTTGTTGGCATTTTGAACATTTGAGTGAATCGGATGTGGTAATTTGGCAAATACAACATTTAACTTCAGTAGCAACAATATTATTGGAATGTTGTTGTTGTACATTTGTGTGGGAATTTGTGTCATTTATAGCGATATTGTTATCAAGACAGATCGTTTTTGTTGTACTTGCTGGGACAATTATTACATCTTCTAAAATTGTAATGTTATTTGCAGAATCGGCGGCTACTACAAATTTGTTCGCTTTATTACTCAGATCGATAATCATTTCTTCTTTTTTATATTGTGTCATAGATGAAAGAGGGGTAGATTGTGTTGAAGTTTGTGTTCGGATAGTCATTTTTTGATCAGTGGAAACATACTGATTTGTGGTTTCGTTAGAAAGCTGCTCATAGGAAAGGATTGCATTTTCAACTTTGGATTCATTTCTACAACCTGCATTACGCTCGTCTTGAATATCTTCAGTGCGAGGAGGATTTTCATTAATTAAAACCTGTTGTAAGTCTTCTTCATTTTCTAATTTTGACAATGTATCTCTAGGCAAATAAGTTGAAGACAGGCCAATTACAGGATCGTGACCAAACAAGGCTTTGTATGGTGAACGTCCTATTGTGCGATGATGCGAAGAATTTTTCTGGAACTGAACGAAATAGCATCCCAGTGACCATTCAGTTGAGTTATTGTCGGACATCCAGGAACGCAACATGTTCTCAACATCCTGATTGCACCTTTCTACCGAACCTAAAAAAGAGAAAAATACTTTATTGCACATAAAAAAAATACAAAACAACAGATAACAACAAAAGACAGTACAACATAGGTGGCCTTATTGCTAAGGTAGCAATCTCTACCAGGCAACCTTTGGGTTGCCAAACCCAAATAGCGCAAAACTTGCAAACAAACCTTGACTTTGAGGATGTCGGGGACGTCCATTCACTATCTTGCATGCAGGCCACAATGTGATTAGCTCTTTTATTATGCTGGCAGTAAATTCCTTGCCATTATCACTCTGTAAAATCATTGGCGCACCCACTTCTAAGAATATTTTTAAAAGAGCCATGGCTACTTCAGTTGCTTTTTTACGGATGGTATTTAAAAGTACTTCAATTTATTCCCATTTCATTTACCTAATTTTGTCTGTGTTCCACCAAATATACTGAATGTGCACCAAAATATGTTCATTAAAATATGTCATAACGAGCATCTATTTAACAACTGTTGCAAATTTGTAAAAATAGTTATACACCTAATTTTAAAAACAAGCATTTATTTCTTTAGTTTTACTTCAGATAATGCACTGCAAAATGTATTTGAATCAAACACCAATTAATGTCCAATGTAGCTTTATTAATAAAAAATGAACACATTATAAAATGTAATGCTTACTAAAAATGTTTTTTTAATACTAATCAGTACGAACCATAATAATTCAAAATGTTAAACAAAGTCTTTACTCCTACAACGTTCACATTATCAGTCCACTCAATCTCTGCAGTACTTCTTTAAATTATTGCACCAATAAAGCGCACTTTGCCTTTGTAGGACGCCCACGTTTTCGTTTTTGCCCGATGGCTATGTTTTTGGCTTCTACTGGAGGTGTTATGTATTTCAGCCTGATCGCAAGTCCAGTAACATGTTTACATTTATAATTTTTAAAAAACTCGGGGCAGTTACATTGACCCTTTACCCAGTCACTATTTTGAGAAGGCAAGACAACTTTCCAGTGAGTAAAGGCAAATTTCTGGAATTCATCGAATGTCTCCCAACTTTGCCCGTTTGGAACATTATTGGTTGCTGAACCTTCGACTAGATAAGATTTTTGTATCGCTGTTGTTGATGTGGTTTTCACTTTTTTGTTCAATTTCGCCCATTGGTATGCTGATGTCCAATCAGATAGTTCTATCAAAGGTGGGCTTGAAAACGAGTCCACTTTATAATTTTCGGACCACTGCTTGACCATGTCAAGAGTAACAGCACGAAACCGGGACAGTGGAATTCGTTCTCTAAGGGTGTGGCTATCTTTTATGCTCCTATTGAAAGCCTCGAGTGCATTACGTCTCGCTTTCTCCTATGATCCTGCAATATCTCTATCTCACTCAACGAACCGCCCCGCCTGCCATCGCCACGCCGCCGCGCGCCGTCTCCGTCGCACAACAGAGAGCAATAGGCAGGCATATGCGCGTCGCAAGCGCGCCAAAACCATTTTCAGTAAAATAAATATAAGTCTTAGAAGTAATGTTTTACGAAATGCATTATTTGTTCTTCAATTATAATTATTTCAGTAACATAAAAGTTGTACAAAACCGTTTTAAATGGGTAAACGGTACTAGGATGCATACTAAATATTTTGTGTAACATTCAGGAATATTTGGTGCACGATCAGTATTTTTCGAGGAATAATAAAATAGTTATTGTTACAATAGAATATTTGCAGCGCACTACAATAAAAAAGTGTTATATTTTGGTGTTAATTTGGAATTTGTTTGATGTAACATATTTTGTTGGCCGAGTAGTTTAATTATAGTAAAACAATTAAACGGGTTTAAGATCAATATTTTAGAAATGCATACATAGATGTACCTTTAGATTTTTGGTGAACACAAAAATATTATCCCTTTTTTACTGGTTAAAGGTCTGAGAAAGCAGAACTTAGTGAGGTGGTCTTGATAGTTTAAAATCCATTTGTAATTGTGGCTAGGAGTTGACTGGAGATCAATTAAATCTACCTGCCCACGTTTGTTAAAGTCTTGAGAAATTATGGGGCGTACAACAATTCCTGTTTTTGGGCAACTTTTTTTATTCAGACAGATCTTACACAAGTTGAGGAACAATATCATAATCGGTACCGGTATCACATATTGTTGCTTTAGCTTATATATCAGTTTGTCGCGTCCTCCATGCCCAGTTGATATGTGCGCCTGCAGAAGAATATCATAGTACATATCTGTTGAAGGTACTTGTACAACAGGAGAGTTAAGATCCTTTCTTCTCAGTATCAGAAGTTTTTCTTCACCTACACTCATCACGTCGTATTTTTTTGCATTTCTATACTGTTGTTGTGTTTTTGGTTGCTTAAGTACACTCGCAGTGTTAAATTGTTCAATTGAATTTATTACAGCATTTACGCGTTCTTTAGTCCATTCTGGTTTAGTTGTACCGTCAACTCTATTATCGTAAAACTTTCTTAACTCTATGTAAAATTTGTCTTTATCGGAGATAACCTCCAAATTCTCCGATTCTGCTGAAGGTTGAACATC
>CAJQZM010044707.1:0-15103 GCA_907164665.1 Colias nastes
AATGTCGATAAAGTCAAATCTATAAGATCCCTTCACTCGGCAAGTGAATTTCGAAGTGAGACTCACTTCGCTTCGCCTCTTCCGAGCGGATGTTTACAGAATGCGAAACCAAAAACTCGAACGTTCGAAAGTGAAGTGAGTCGACTCACTCAGGTGAGATGCGAGTTCGGGCGCGTTTTTTACAGAATAGCCTACCAGGACTAGTTACAGCAGGGAAGTAAAACGCAGAGCTGGTATTAAAAGTGGAGTTAAAGTGGTATTAAAAGTGCAGCTTCGCGTAAGAGTCCATACGTATATTTCGAACAACTTCATTTTCTTCGGCCTACCGTGGTAATTAATGAAACTCAAAATAGCCTCGATGAAACACGCACTGCCGAAACCAACGCTGGCGGTATTCTGGTACACAAGGTGAACGACCTGTTTCCAAAAAGAAGAAGACAAGTGACGACGATAATTTGGTGCAGGTATTAAGGGAAAGTATTGTAATGAGAGAAAAGCGTGAAAAACAGCAAGAGTCTGATTCAGATAGACTGTTTGTACTTTCACTCTTAGATGATTTTAAATCCATCCCGAGACATCGTAAGCTTTCTACAAAAATGGAGTTAATTGAAGTTATAAAAAGAGCTCAAATGGAAACTCACGATTCCGAATTTAATCCGTTTCGCCAACGTTATGTTGATTATGAACCAGGGACATCGGTTGCCAGATCATATAGACCACAAACATCGTTCAGTAGACAATATCGCCAAGGTCAAGGATACTCGACTGAATATGGACCGGAAACCACAAGCAGTGGGCAGAATCGCTATGGATACTGGACACACTCGAATTATAGACCAGAAGTCTCGACCTCTGAAGGTCGCCGTGGGTATTCTACGGCTGTTCCAGACAGGCAAGACAATACTGTTTATACTGATGCATTATCACTAGGGCCCGGATAAATATGTATTAAAATTTTCGAAATATGTACATATAAAATGGACTGAAAATACTAAAATATGGAAAAAATATGTATAATGTACAGTAAAAAGCAACAATATTATATATATGAAAAAAAAAATTAAAATTTTACTCATCTTCCGTTTTACTTACATCTGAATAACAATAAACAATGACATGTTTCTTTAAATTTTCGAAATTTTTTTTTTCTATTGGGACGTAATATTGATTTGAATTGGCTAAATGATCTTTCAACATCACAGGATGTGATGGGAGCATATTTTAATTTTTATAGTTCTGCCAGTGAGCCTTCTGGTCTTCCACACAGCATACTATTATTTTTTTTTTAAATATGAAATCCTTTGTTTTTTTCTATAAGGTAACTAAATTTTTGCCTAACAACATCAGCAGCGGGTCCTTCCGATTCAGAAATCTTCTTTTCTATATTTTCGATAATCTTCAAATTTTCGTTATGTGAAGTGGAAGAATTCTCGAGCGCCATTATCTGGTGTGATAGAAAGCAATAATTGCTTTTTATGTAGACCAAGTCATTGCGTAGAGTCTCATCTTCGAGAAGTTCTTTTGCGTTCGCAATGGCAGCATTCTCGTTTTCCAATCCAAAAATAATAGTTTTGATTTGTTCGTAATATTCACTATAGTATTCAACTGCTCTTAGCCATGTTCCCCAACGAGTTAGCACTGGTTCTGGTGGCAAGGGAATGTCAGGATATATCTCTTTAAATTTTGAGATCCTACTGAGCTTTCAAAAAAATCTTCTTTACGTTTGATACTAAACTGTCAACCTTTTTAAACTGAAATCTTATACATTCAGCAAACCTATTTACACCATGAGCCAAGCACGTTACGTGAATCATTTTTGGATATAAAACTTGAAGAGCGTGCAGCTTTTACCATATAAGGAGCAACATCGGTAAATAACAAAAAAACTGGTTCATGTTTAACTCCATTAGGCCATAAAACACTCATAGCATCTTTAAAAACCTTAGCTGACGTTTGGTGGTTGCATTTAGGAAGTTCTTCACATGTCAATAAAAACATTTGCTGGTTTTTCCTTCATTTAGACATCCGATAATCACATTGCCAATGCACCGGCTTTGAGAATCTGTAGTTTCGTCAATAGCAACCCATATAGGGCCATCTTGAATATTTTTACGAATGGAAGCCAAAAAAAAGTGTAGATTCATCCGGAATATGTTTGCCAGTGTACTTTATGTATTAATGTGCATCGGTACAAATAAATGTATTTTCTTTCTTTCTTTCTTTTCTAAGAATTTTTTGAAAGTAGTATTATTTAACTTCCATAAGGGTATATCTGCACCTATCATAGCTTCACAAAATTCTTTTGAGAAAGTCGAACTTTGAGAGCTGCTTGCGATTGCATCAGAAAAAAATTGTTGCTTAATTTAATTAAGCATTTATTGCAATTTATTCGCGCAATTCTGCTTGTAGAGCAAGAGCCCGCTTCAGCCAGGCGCACAATATTTTATAAAACCAGAAAGTTTGTCTGCGCACGTCACCAACACAGGTAAGAACGATGAGCGACTATGTAGTTTGGGTAGTGGTTACTTTGACAGGTAACAGGTAACAAAGGTGTAAAGAAAAGCACCTCAAATACATTAAAGCATAAAGCTCGGTTTTTTTATATTTTCTTTAGAATAATATTTAACATGATGTCATCCATTGCCGGTCACTTAGTATGGTTTTAACCCCCTGCCGGACACCCCCAAACTAAAAAAAAATTGTACTTACACTTACAATATAGTATAAACTGAATTTTAGATATGTTACTTGGGGGCCTATCAAAAGAATTTACCCCAGTAGCCGGACTAAAACTACCTGGAGGTGCACCATGCATCATCAAGTTTTTAAAGTTTTTCCGAGGAAATATTATAGCCGGGGGCAGGGCGTGGCCTGTAGCACTAACCATACAGCATGTAGTGACAAGAGTGCCCTTTTCTCCACTTGTGACTTTACCTACTTTAGCTCCTGCTGGAGCCACAACTTTCTGAGGTTTCTGGACGGTGTTTGTGCCGGTTTCGTCAAGGTTTAATATGCGAGTTCCATCTGCGAATCTTGGCTCTCGTTTCAGCAACTCTTCCAAATTATTAAAAAATATTGCCACAGTTTCACGGTTAAATGAGGTAGCTCGTGCGAGACTTACAGCTTCTGGTTTCTTCACGGAAATATCAGGATGTCTTTTTTTGAAGAAACGAAACCATTCCAAACCTGCCAATTGATCTCTTTTCCATGAGCTTGGCATTTTGATGCCATTACGCATTGCCATTTCATAAGCCACCTTTCTACATTCTTTGACGGTTAAACCGTAGAATATTAGTGCACAGTCCTTGTAGTATTTTAATAATATTTGCTCATGTTCTTCAGTAAACACTTTATTAATATCATACCTAGGTACAAGTGATATACAGGGTGTCTCAAAAGAAAGTTTATATTTTGTGGATGAATAAAAAAAAAAGTAAGCGGTGTATTGAAAAAATGTTTATTAATTATTAAAGTGCATAATATGGGAATTTATTTATTAAAAATAATATCGTCCAAATGCAGTCCATTGCGTTCACGGCACTCATTTAATCGAACGTCGCAATTTTGCCAATATGGCGGTGGTTCAGTGTATCTAGTCGGTTCGCGTTTAAAATCCGTTAAAAAGTCTTTAATTTCTAAATGTATAATACTCGCGTAAAATCAAACATTAGAAAAGCCCATATTTAGTCCTACTGTGTTACTAAATAGTTGTGATGCAAATTTCACTTTCATCTTCGGTATTTTTTCTGGATTGCAGTGGTTCTCTGTTAGCTTCTTTATTATTTTTATTCCTTTATATGTGGGATTGTTTTTATATAATTGGGTTATATGGTCCCATTTCGCCACCTTTTCCACACCATCTATTTTAAAATGTAATACTTTTGTCAGAAGATTATTTCTTATCCCTTTAAGTAAATGTGGGACATCATATAATGATATTATTTCATTGCCATCAATTTCAAATGTGGCATTTCTCATTTCTTCTCCTTTTTTTAAATATTCCATTTTTGTTTGCTCAATTAAAGAGTTTATAGCGCTGACATTTGAAGTACCCTGATCACAAACAGTTGCTAAAACGTTGAATCCCACTGAGTTTAATTTTCTTATTAATGTTTTAATAAGTACATCTAAGTCATCTTTCTTTGTGCTCCCGGAACAAAAAGTGTAGCAGATAGGTTGTTTGTAATTCTTACAAATTCCACGTATCATAAATACCAATGCATGATCTGCTATCTGATATTTTCTTGTTTCACTGCCATTGTTCACAAAGCCGACAATATTGTCTCTTTTTTTATTATAATCGAAGTGGGGTGATAATGCCATTTCGTCAAAAATCAGGGTACAAAGCCTGTCAGCAGGCTTCATTTTCCGGGCGCGCTTTTTTAACTGTACAAATATATTTTCATTAAGACCTGGTTTTATGCCAGCTCTTGATACCATCCTGCTCAATGTAATCGGCGATGGCAACACAAATATTTTTCTAAGCAGTCTGTATGCTCTCGGTCCACGTTTGTATAAGCTTAATGCCAACACTTTTTCTTGCTGGCTTGCAATTTTTTTATCTCCTTTTGAAGAGGGATTAACTTACCACCACCACCACCAATTACTTTTTTCTTAAGGTGGGTAGTTTTCAAATCTGAAAACAGAAATACTATACAATTAGTCTTGTATAAAAACTACTGTCTATGGCTCATTATTCACTATAAACAATATTAATTAAAGTTATCATCTATTCAATACAGACATTATATTGAACTAATTCAAGAGCTTGTATATGTCGTAGGATAATTTGATACTTCGAATCTTCGCGAAAATCCTAGGGGTTTTGCGAAAACGCGGATAATTATACATAGGCGAAAAATTATCAAATCTTACTGGACAAAGTCAGGATCAAAGAATATACTACTCTCTAACGAGAGAAGAAATGCATCTCTATAGTAAAAAAAAGCAACCACAGCCAATACACCTACGCGACGCTAGCGCTATTGCGGAATAGCAATAAAACCAAAACGCGCGGGAACTTTCAAACGTTATGGCCAGCTAGTTTTTTTACATCAATTAATAAGAATGGTTCACGATAATATTATACTACAGTAAAGGGCAATCATGTAGTGCCGTGCAACCGTGCAGTTTCAAAAATATTTGTACACGACCTTAAGTTCATAAAGTCGACACATAAATTATTTTGGAAACATTGTCACGGCTACATGATTGCCTTTGACTCTAGTATAATATGATCGTGAACCATTCTTATAAATTGATTAAATTAAATATATAATGTTCCTTATTATTGCCTATATTAATATTCACATTGTTATTAGGGAAGTCATTAAAACAATAATATTAATAGTTTATTTATTCTTTAATATTTTCATTTTGCGTTCAAAACTTTTCTTTTTCTCTTCGTCATCCATAGCTCTATTAACTAAAACACAATATCTTTTAATTAGAATAAAAAATGTGCTAATTTTTAAATGATTTTCATTTAATTCTAAATGATCTATACATTTATTTAAGAAAAGAAAATTTACACATTCTAGAGCTTTAAGGATATTAATTTTAAGTTGTTGCTTATAGGCATTTGTTTTCATGAAATCATTAATTATATTTGCCATCGTTTCTACACACGTCACCATATCTTTATTAACATAATTTAATGAATCATGACTTGAGTCATACTCCTTGAAACTTATGAACATGTGTATGGTTTCTATATTTTGGGACAAAAATGCCTTTCGGCAATCTAGGCAGTCATTGTGTTTTATTCTTTTAAATATGAAACCACACACATATCCACAAGCCTGACTTTCAGATGTCCCTTGCTCAACTGCCTCAACTGCATCAGATAATAAATTTGCAATCTCTTCACTGTCGTCAAATTTAAAGGAAGACGAGCTTGGTTCACACGAAGAAGGGATGGTTGCCGTTAAAAAAGTTGTTAAATTATTCGCAATTATTGCAGAGTCGTCTTCACAGTTCCTTTTTTGGCCAGCATGTTTTAAATTGGATATTATAGCAGTTTTGATTCCTGCTATAAATTGACTAATCGTTGGATTATTATTGGATCCACAGCTATGTCTGATGCAGCCGAAACAGTTTTCTAAGGGATCTTGATTTAGGCGACGTGTGGAAAGACTCTTAATGCCTATAGCCTGCAAATTATTCCACAATCTCTCTATTGCATTTATCGAATGAATCCACCCTTCTTGGGATGGAGGGTTCGATTTACTCCCTATATATTGCATATTTGCAATAAACATTTTCATTTTTTTAAATAAATCTAAATGGGGAGTCCGCTTCGTTAAATTAGTGGAGTATTTTTTTTCCTCTCCTCAAGTCCGGGCTGTCTGCGTTGAAAGCATCAAACAGCTCGTCAAATTTTTGCACAAAAGTGGCTGTCGCATTGGCTTCAGCTGGAAGTTCATCTGAAATATAAAAATAATATAACATTTGTTTTCGGCCAAATTACAGAAGACCACAGCAATAACGTACATTTTTACAGAAAGTGCGAGTAACAGATACTAGGCTCGAAACAAAAATCCTTTTACCCCATTGGTTGAAACACAACAGAATTTTTACAGGGCAAGCAATACTCAAGAAATGCTTCTGGTGTTTCAAGCGTCCACCTTGCAGCAAACATATAGGGGCTCATATTGGGGAATGGCCATAATAAATATACATTTTGTGTGAGAATGATGACAAAATCCTCATTTCTCTTATTTTTTTATCAGCAAATCAGATGCGTATTTTAGTTTTTCTTGTGTGCCTTTGTTATTATGGTGAGCAATAAAGCTTATCTATTAATATTGATACTAGGCAACCAAAGTTGACATTATTATAAGATACTCACTTTGAGCAATTTTCATTAACATGCCACTTGTAACCGAGTGGCTAAAAACTTGTGCTGCTAGCTTCACCCGCATTTGTTGCTGGCAATTAGGATGCAAATGATGATCTGTTAGCTGAGGAGCATATACGAAATTCGGATTGTTCTTGTCCAGGTTATAAAATGCTTCAATATGACTCCATTTTACAGTGCCTAAAAAAGTAAGTTTAATTTAGAGATACTGTACTGCTATTAATTATAATAAGTAAGGTCTATTTATTAAGACGTAACAGTTTTGTGGAACAACTTTATGTATAATTGCAAGTTGCGCAAGGTGGTAGAGTACTTCCTTCTATTATGTAGAACTGTATATCTAACAAAACAAAACTATAGTTATATGTGTACCTTTTATAGGCTTTTCGTTGCATTGAACATCTGTAGTTATTTCAATATCATGCTTCATAAGCAGATTTCTTGTGCACTTTAAAAGATGTGGCGGATCAAATATGTTTACAATTTCTTGTCCACATAAATTAAAAAATGGAGAAGTTGATGTTGCGCCTAAGGTCTTCAGAGCTTTTACATTAATGGTAGATAAATCACAGACGGTGCAAACTACATTCATATTTGCTGCAATGCATTGTGTAAGAATCTGAAATAATTAAAAAATAGTGAGATACAAAGATATTTTTAAGCAGTGTAAATTTCACAGAGTACAAATATTTTATTTACCTCTTTAATAATGACTGTCATCCTGTCTGCCCTTAAAATATTTGAAAAATAAAATGCGATGGGTTGCTTCCACTTTTTTCTCAACCCACTGAGCATAAATACGAGTGCCTTAGAAGCAATATCTTGACTCCTACCGTGGTTGCCATGGTCTTGGAATCCTTGAATTTCATCCAGTTTTTCATTATAAAATAAGTGTTTTCTTATAGACATTTCGTCAAATGACAATATGCAAAGATTATCTTCTGAATCCTGTTTTTGGCTCATTTTTTCTAAGGAGGTAAATATATGTTTGTTTATGCCTGGTTTTAGAGGTATTTTGTTCAGCAGTTGATTTAAAACTGTTTGAGATGGCAATGCAAACATTCTCCTTAGAAGCCTGTAACAGGCTGGGGACTTTTTATAAATGATCAAAGCCTGAATTTTTTGATTTAGGGAATATCTTCTCCCTTTTGGTTTCTTGGGGCAATTTTGTAATTGGCTTTGTAGTAAAGTTATAAAGGAATTGCTAATATTTAGTCCACATAATTCTTGAACCTGTTGACTTTCCAACACCCTCTTTAAACTCCCTTTCTTATTCTTCATTTTGTTGCGTAATCGTATTACCTCACGCATTTTATTCCTGCATATTTTGTACAACTTCTTTTTTCTGGGTGACATTTCGTTTACTTTTGAAACACCGAGAGTCGCTAAGATTTTGGTCTGGCGTTTTTTAGTCGATTTTGAATTATTGCAAGTTGCCACACTGAGATTTTCAGGAATTGGTGCATTCTGAAAATATTAACATTCAATATGAATTGTTATTTTATTTCTAAAAATGTTTTATTTTACTAGTTTGAATTTCGGGTCATTAAGCTATTTTTTTCTTCTTACAAACAAGCACACGCCCCGCTTGATAGTAAACATATTATTATGTATGGTAAACATATGATAATGATGATGATAATAGAAGGGTTGCTGTAATAACAGTATAGAGGGCAAAGAGCTATTGTTGTGTTAACTAGCAGATAATTTATCAAATATCCTTAAATTCAGTTTAGCACAATTTTAAAAAGGAACATTTAAAAAAAAATTACTAAGTAACATGAATATTTAGAGTACTTTCTCTGCAAGTCTGCTATTTAAATTCCAGACCCTATAGTTAGTGCTCTATTCAGACTGTTAATAAATATTAAAATAAAATAAAAGTCTTAAATTAATTACCTGCATAGGGCTAATGGATTCAGTTGTTCTTATGACATCTCTAAAAGTGTGTTGTTTTGATGACTCTGTACTGGTACTAGGTTCCATCACAACATTTTCTATTTGCGACATAGGTGTTGTTAACTCTGGCTGTGCAGCTACAACATCATACTGATTGACATTCTGAAATTAATTATTAATTTTAAATTTAAAACTAAAAAACTCAGTAAAGTTTTTAAAAACTGGGCTAAATAATCATTTTTAGTTCTTGTTAAAAAAGTTCTTAGAATTTTTGAAAATGTTATCATAGTATTGTAAAGTTTTAGAATCTTTATGAGTTGGGCTAACTTTTGTCATGACATGCCATGGCACCCTTCATACATTTTTAACATAGTAACATTTAAAAGTTTATCAAACGTTAGGATATTCTAAATTTTCAAGAAACAAATTAAAGTTATTCTTTCTTTGTATTTAAACCATGGTTGCAACTTGTGAGAGACAATGTTTAAAAAACACTTTAAAAATGTTTGCAATTTGTACACCATAATATAATTAGACACTGTGACTACAAATATGGATATATCCTTGCATTTTTTTTGAGTGCTTCTGTGTTTGCGCACACACTTGTCCACTAAAATAATAATATCTCATGCATAGTTGGCTGATCTTAATTGAGTTTGGTCGCCTTGGCAGAAATTAGGTTGGGAGACTAATACTAAAACAATCTATATGAATACAATACCTGGTTGAAAATATTTTCTCTTTCATTCAGTACTTCTTCCACTATAATCGACTCGGGAACGGCAAACTTACTCAATTTTTGCCTTTTATCATCCATAAATTGAATTGAGTTGAAATGTCTTCCACACAACACCTTATTCTGATTATAGAGTGAATGTAATGATTCAATGGAAGTCCAATTTTCATTTGGCCAACAGTATTTAGCCCAAACACGAGCCCTGAAATAATGAAATCAAGTTTTAAAGTTAGATTGAGATAACACTAAGATAAAACCAACTATGAAAGTGATAGTAAACTGTACGGCCTGCACGGATAATCATTACAAAGGAATTATGAATAATAGAAAGAATAAAATAGTACAGTTGGTGATAGTGTATGATGTGTGTGTGTGTGTGTGTGTGTGTTTGTTGGTGATGGTGTTTAATTATGTAATTGGTATATGACCGTGTAATTAATTAAATTAAATAAATTACGTAAATATAACTTAACATAGTATTTTGTTTGTGGTCATGTGGTCTTTTAGTACCGCGCTGTATTTTGTACGTCACTTACCTCGTAATATTGGTTGTTCCTGGATTTGGAAACCTATGATAGGTCACCGTCATGTCTTCAGCACGTGTTCTACCGCACTTAGCACACTTTCTATGATTATTCACGGACATAACTAAATAATCAAATTTAACAAAAATCAAATGTAGAAAAAGTACCCTAACAAAATAAGCACAAAACGTAATAAAATAATAAGCACAAAAAGAACATATATACAGTCAAAATTACTATAAAATGTGGAGAGCAGGTGCTCGATCTACACAGAAAACAGTAATGGCGGCCATCCATACTCTTTAAATAATGATGGCGGCCTCATTGAAGCGACAGTGTGACCAGTGCAAATATTTTTATATTTTTGCATATGGGAATACTGATACAATAGCAACGCACACATACATATTATTTTAGCATGTGTGCAGAGTAAAAAAAAAGTCATAGAAGTTAACAGAGGTTGGTCAGGATTTTTGCGAAAATACTCGTCGTTCTAGTAAGATTTGATGTGCTCAACACTGATTGGCTACAATTTTGCTGGCTGACTTCTAATTGGTTCCTAGTTTGCCGATGATTAACTTCAAGTATTGTATCATAGAGTTATGAAGGTTTAGAATAGGTGAGAAAGGAAAATCACTAAATTGATTTTTATAAACTTTTTATTGAAAATTTTAGTATGTATGTTGTTTTCTACAGACAATAGGAGATCTCAGTCGTAGTAAAAAAAATGATCCAATTTTAGGGTGTAATCCATAAATTGGATGAAACTGGTTAGGTAAACAATTATGTAGTTTAATAGTGCAACAATGGAATTGATCAGTCTTGTGAATTAAAGTCTTGAGATAAAATCACTCATTCATCAGCCTTCTCTTCTCTTATACAGCTAAACTTAAGATATATTGAGGCAAAATTATTATCACATTCTGGTTCACTTATAGTGAACAAAATAACTACAACAAATTATTATTGAATTAGCAAAAATAGGAAAAAATAGACTTATTCAAAGACCTAAACACAATTATGTATTTATAACATGACATAATGCTTAATATATATATTTATTTTTATTTTGTTAATAGTAAGCAAAAATTAAAAGATAACTAGAAAAAAATTTGAAAAGCGAATAATCACAGAACAAAAGATAATTAAATACGTCACTAATGTGAAACTTACGCTGAGTTGCATGGACCTGTAACATTGGAGTTGCAATGCAAGCACAGCTGCGTTTAGTAAATAGTAATATGAAATTATTAGTAAGACTTTACTTGTTACAACAATTCAAAGATTTATGACATTTGGAATTACAAAGCAAACCGTGCTTTTTACAAGCACACTTATTTGAGGAACATTGTTTGCTTGATTTCTTGCAATGACATTGCTTATACCCTTGTCCGCCGAATGGTGATAGTTGTGAGGAAATACCACGAATAGGTAATACTACCTCGGGAACGGGGCCGGTAAATTGAGCTCCTGGAGATATTTGAAGTGCGTTTCTTGGTAGCCAATCTTTAATTATACCAACGGAGGTACCAACTTGAAACAAACCATTCTTCTTATCAATTACTCGTCCTGTAATGTTTTTGTTATCTAAGGGTGCACGATCGTACTTCGGAACATCAACCAAAATTGTAGCACCTACATCTATTTCTTTAAATTTTTTGTTGGATGTAGTACACATAGTCGCAGCTGCTCTTTTTAAATTTTCATGCGAACTTGTTCTTTCTTTCTTAATAGAATCTTCTTGCCAGCATAAGTTACATTTAACATTAGAAGAACTACTACCTTCTCTAACTTCAGACACTCCACATGCGCCGTGAATCACTTGTTGGCATTTTGAACATTTGAGTGAATCGGATGTGGTAATTTGGCAAATACAACATTTAACTTCAGTAGCAACAATATTATTGGAATGTTGTTGTTGTACATTTGTGTGGGAATTTGTGTCATTTATAGCGATATTGTTATCAAGACAGATCGTTTTTGTTGTACTTGCTGGGACAATTATTACATCTTCTAAAATTGTAATGTTATTTGCAGAATCGGCGGCTACTACAAATTTGTTCGCTTTATTACTCAGATCGATAATCATTTCTTCTTTTTTATATTGTGTCATAGATGAAAGAGGGGTAGATTGTGTTGAAGTTTGTGTTCGGATAGTCATTTTTTGATCAGTGGAAACATACTGATTTGTGGTTTCGTTAGAAAGCTGCTCATAGGAAAGGATTGCATTTTCAACTTTGGATTCATTTCTACAACCTGCATTACGCTCGTCTTGAATATCTTCAGTGCGAGGAGGATTTTCATTAATTAAAACCTGTTGTAAGTCTTCTTCATTTTCTAATTTTGACAATGTATCTCTAGGCAAATAAGTTGAAGACAGGCCAATTACAGGATCGTGACCAAACAAGGCTTTGTATGGTGAACGTCCTATTGTGCGATGATGCGAAGAATTTTTCTGGAACTGAACGAAATAGCATCCCAGTGACCATTCAGTTGAGTTATTGTCGGACATCCAGGAACGCAACATGTTCTCAACATCCTGATTGCACCTTTCTACCGAACCTAAAAAAGAGAAAAATACTTTATTGCACATAAAAAAAAATACAAAACAACAGATAACAACAAAAGACAGTACAACATAGGTGGCCTTATTGCTAAGGTAGCAATCTCTACCAGGCAACCTTTGGGTTGCCAAACCCAAATAGCGCAAAACTTGCAAACAAACCTTGACTTTGAGGATGTCGGGGACGTCCATTCACTATCTTGCATGCAGGCCACAATGTGATTAGCTCTTTTATTATGCTGGCAGTAAATTCCTTGCCATTATCACTCTGTAAAATCATTGGCGCACCCACTTCTAAGAATATTTTTAAAAGAGCCATGGCTACTTC
Source organism: Colias nastes (assembly GCA_907164665.1). Lineage (NCBI taxonomy): Eukaryota > Metazoa > Arthropoda > Insecta > Lepidoptera > Pieridae > Colias > Colias nastes. The sequence continues at coordinate 12,910 of CAJQZM010044707.1, forward strand.
AGTTGCTTTTTTACGGATGGTATTTAAAAGTACTTCAATTTATTCCCATTTCATTTACCTAATTTTGTCTGTGTTCCACCAAATATACTGAATGTGCACCAAAATATGTTCATTAAAATATGTCATAACGAGCATCTATTTAACAACTGTTGCAAATTTGTAAAAATAGTTATACACCTAATTTTAAAAACAAGCATTTATTTCTTTAGTTTTACTTCAGATAATGCACTGCAAAATGTATTTGAATCAAACACCAATTAATGTCCAATGTAGCTTTATTAATAAAAAATGAACACATTATAAAATGTAATGCTTACTAAAAATGTTTTTTTAATACTAATCAGTACGAACCATAATAATTCAAAATGTTAAACAAAGTCTAAAAGTTTACTCCTACAACGTTCACATTATCAGTCCACTCAATCTCTGCAGTACTTCTTTAAATTATTGCACCAATAAAGCGCACTTTGCCTTTGTAGGACGCCCACGTTTTCGTTTTTGCCCGATGGCTATGTTTTTGGCTTCTACTGGAGGTGTTATGTATTTCAGCCTGATCGCAAGTCCAGTAACATGTTTACATTTATAATTTTTAAAAAACTCGGGGCAGTTACATTGACCCTTTACCCAGTCACTATTTTGAGAAGGCAAGACAACTGTCCAGTGAGTAAAGGCAAATTTCTGGAATTCATCGAATGTCTCCCAACTTTGCCCGTTTGGAACATTATTGGTTGCTGAACCTTCGACTAGATAAGATTTTTGTATCGCTGTTGTTGATATGGTTTTCACTTTTTTGTTCAATTTCGCCCATTGGTATGCTGATGTCCAATCAGATAGTTCTATCAAAGGTGTGCTTGAAAACGAGTCCACTTTATAATTTTCGGACCACTGCTTGACCATGTCAAGAGTAACAGCACGAAACCGGGACAGTGGAATTCGTTCTCTAAGGGTGTGGCTATCTTTTATGCTCCTATTGAAAGCCTCGAGTGCATTACGTCTCGCTTTCTCCTATGATCCTGCAATATCTCTATCTCACTCAACGAACCGCCCCACCTGCCATCGCCACGCCGCCGCGCGCCGTCTCCGTCGCACAACAGAGAGCAATAGGCAGGCATATGCGCGTCGCAAGCGCGCCAAAACCATTTTCAGTAAAATAAATATAAGTCTTAGAAGTAATGTTTTACGAAATGCATTATTTGTTCTTCAATTATAATTATTTCAGTAACATAAAAGTTGTACAAAACCGTTTTAAATGGGTAAACGGTACTAGGATGCATACTAAATATTTTGTGTAACATTCAGGAATATTTGGTGCACGATCAGTATTTTTCGAGGAATAATAAAATAGTTATTGTTACAATAGAATATTTGCAGCGCACTACAATAAAAAAGTGTTATATTTTGGTGTTAATTTGGAATTTGTTTGATGTAACATATTTTGTTGGCCGAGTAGTTTAATTATAGTAAAACAATTAAACGGGTTTAAGATCAATATTTTAGAAATGCATACATAGATGTACCTTTAGATTTTTGGTGAACACAAAAATATTATCCCTTTTTTACTGGTTAAAGGTCTGAGAAAGCAGAACTTAGTGAGGTGGTCTTGATAGTTTAAAATCCATTTGTAATTGTGGCTAGGAGTTGACTGGAGATCAATTAAATCTACCTGCCCACGTTTGTTAAAGTCTTGAGAAATTATGGGGCGTACAACAATTCCTGTTTTTGGGCAACTTTTTTTATTCAGACAGATCTTACACAAGTTGAGGAACAATATCATAATCGGTACCGGTATCACATATTGTTGCTTTAGCTTATATATCAGTTTGTCGCGTCCTCCATGCCCAGTTGATATGTGCGCCTGCAGAAGAATATCATAGTACATATCTGTTGAAGGTACTTGTACAACAGGAGAGTTAAGATCCTTTCTTCTCAGTATCAGAAGTTTTTCTTCACCTACACTCATCACGTCGTATTTTTTTGCATTTCTATACTGTTGTTGTGTTTTTGGTTGCTTAATTACACTCGCAGTGTTAAATTGTTCAATTGAATTTATTACAGCATTTACGCGTTCTTTAGTCCATTCTGGTTTAGTTGTACCGTCAACTCTATTATCGTAAAACTTTCTTAACTCTATGTAAAATTTGTCTTTATCGGAGATAACCTCCAAATTCTCCGATTCTGCTGAAGGTTGAACATC
>CAJQZM010044719.1:0-10896 GCA_907164665.1 Colias nastes
TAATATTATGTATAGTTAAATGCAGTTCAATGAAATAAATAAACAATTATTACCATACAATAAATTTTATTATACTACGAAATTATATTAAGTAAGTTCGCTCATAAGCAATGTCTTGCATTTGAATATCACGCAGGAGTGTATAAAGTACTATAAGCTACCGAATATTAGCAAAAAATATAATATTACATATTATAATCATTATCAATATATTGCAATACGTGTAGACCTGTAGGTACTTAATACCGTTTCTAAATTAAATATTAACACTTTTTAATAAAACTTTCAAAACTAGACTATAAAATATAATTAACTCAACGGTCAAACAAGACTAATTGCTGTTTAACTCAGAAAAGTTAGAAAAATAACCTCTTAAGAAGAGCTCGCTTACTTTAATTTAAACAGAACTTGTCTCGTATTAATTGAAACTGTAGTGCAGCTTAACATAAAAGATTTGCATATAGAAGAGTAATTACGAAGAAATTAAAAGAGTATTTCGGTTTCATTCTGGAATGCATGTTTTATAAATAAACATGAGTTGTAGTGGCGCCGTTGTTATATCCAACGATGCCAATTCACCCTCCCAATTTTGTATACTTCTTATGTACGAACCCTTCTCGACAAGCCTATAAAATTATTACACTATATAAATCTGTGGTATATTCGTCTATTCGACGTTGACCGCAGTCCTGATGATGCCATTCATTGATATTCATGCGCCCCGATGTTTGTATAAGTGAAAATTATTCCTTGTTGTTCGTTAATGCCTTTGCAAATGGGATTTCAATTCTATTTTATGGCGTGATAAAATGGAATCTTGAATGAGCTATGATCTTACAGTTTTAAACTTATCATTTAGGTTTTAAGCACGCTTAAATGTTTTTAATTTAAAGTTCTTAGAAACAATATTTTAATTATTTATAGTTGTTGTTTTGATTATAGATTACTTTTGCTTTAAATAAACCCTACTAAATACAATAGATACCTTCCACTTACAATTTTTTTCAGTCTTTCGTGTTATGTAATAAAAGCGTACTTCCATTATAACTGACTTATTTCGTAATGCCTACAATACCACCTTTATCCAATATATGCTTGTAATGCCTCTACGTAGGTGGCTGGTACAGGCGGAAATCTTGTCTGTTATAACAAATACATTCTCCGTCGAGGTTCGACCAAGAACATTGGATTTAACATGGATTCAACTGGCAGTTAGTAGTTCCCTCTCTATGTTACAATGCTGTTCATTCTAACACATGTTACCCTAATTTTGTATACTTAAAAACTTAAGAGCGTACTTTAAAGTTGCAGAATCTTTCGCCCGTATGGAGCGACTTTTCAAGTTAAAAGAAGCAAAATCGTAACAGAACCTTTTTCTTGTATATTGCTCTATGTACAGTTGTACTGTAATATTTTTCTTCGTAGTGTTATGATCCTGTTCTTTTTTAAGATATATAGTGAAATATTGCTATATTTTATTTGATATTGCGGTATTACTGCAGTAATATAAAACATTATATGTCCACATTTAAGAATAACGCGAACAACCATTAAATATACTTGTAATGTATTTCTTTACTCGAACAAAGTAGTAAACTTTCATTCATTTCTTTACATTTTCCCTGTTATATTCTAAGTTTTGTTTGTAAATTATCCCCTACAAATTTAAATACGTCCTTGGGAAAAAACTAATTTCATTATTGAAATTATTTTCTTATTTTATTACTTCTGTAAACTTGAACAACTGGGTTGTGGTTTGATGACTAAACTTTGGATGGAATGGATGAAACGCTTAATTTTAACTTTGGGCCGCACCGGTTCCGTTAGAAAGATATTTTGCTAAACCATACTGATGGAAGTTTACTGGTTCACGATAGACCTTACGATAAGTTTTACGAGATAACTTTATGTACAGCTTCCAAGATATAAAAGTCCTTAATAAAAAAGTATTTAAGAAGATTATATTGATAGATTAAAAATGAAAGTTTTTATTCGTAGGGATGGAAAATAGACCTACATTTTTGATACATTTATGGCATGGAATAAAAATATTGCTGCAACATCAATAATTATTTTTTAATATTGGAGCCAGTAAGCGAAATGTGCTTTCTACCCAACTTTTGCGAGAATAATCATGAGATTGTTAAAAATTCAGATGATAGCGACTAATTAGTTCGCTCGTTTTGTGGCGACTACGCTTTCAGATACCTATTGTTGCTGAACAGATTACGAAACCACACACATATAGTGAAAATATAATAGAATATTTTGTACCACTCAATTAAGTTTTAAATAATAGCGTGATGCCGGTGATGCTGGTGTCAGTTGATTTTATACAACGCGTTGTTTTTGTTTTTTACGAAAAAACAGGGTAGGTAAGGAAAGAGAGTACTTATTTTTGAATGCTTTGCTGTTTCACACACCTTTGTTAAGTTTTTATTACAGAATTGAATTATTTCTTCACACTTCTTCCTTGTTTTCGATCCACAATATGACAATACTTTAACAAACATTGCTTTTGAATGAAATAAATATGCATTTGAAAGGCTTATTCAATAAACTTGCTAACAAGGGGAAAAAATTCTCGAATATTCATTCGTGATTCATATTCTTATTTCGGACTAAATTAAGCTTATAAATTCGTTGGTTAAAAAAGAGTCCTGCGTAAAATTGCTACGAGATATGACTTGAAGACGGAATTTAATTAATTTCCACGCTTCGGCTCGACGATTCGTCCTCTAGCGCAAAACTCATAAAACCTAATGGACTTTCCCTGTCTAGTGGTAATTTTGTATGCTTTTAGCGCGACTCTGCAATCTTGCTAGAATTCACTAATTCATTCACTTTTCAGCTAGTGTTGACTCTTTTTAAAATTATATTTCATAGACGGACTTGGTAGTGAGATGAAAGGATAAATGTAAGGTAAATTAAATATAAAAATTAATATGAGGTTACTTTAATCTTTCTAACCGTGGTTACATATATTAAGTAAAACATATAACTTGACATGTTATTTATTTATAAACGTTATTCATCATTATCTCTATTAGAAATTGTACGAATAACTCTACATGTGCATTTAATAAATTATAATTAAATACTAAGTAAAACAATTATTTTTTGAATCATAATGGATGGGACTTGTTATCCAGCTTGGTAAGAAGGTAAAAGGTTGTGATACCTTACCTTTAATAGAACAAAACCAACTAGAAGAAGGTGAGGTGAAAGAAAGTGAAAAAAATCAATATTCCATTGGTTTTAAGTTTCTTGAAAACTTGATAACACTGAAAAAGGAAAGTGAATTTTAATTGAAAAGCATTTTCTTATAAAGGCAGCCAACGATAGCGATTTTATACGTAGTATATTATTATTAGTCTGTGATAGCGATGTAACGTTGATAAACCGAAACCAAAGGCTGCGTCAAACTTCTGTCGATTGCGTAATTTATATTCAAAGTACACTTTCAACTGCTCCGCAGAGTTACCGAAACACGAAGGAAAATTCAGCTTAATACCACTAAGATCTTAGAATAGGGTGTCCATGGATACATATATAATTAATGTAGGTACTAAAAATTCTTATAAATAAAATAAACATGACACGCCGTGAAAGTTGTATCAGTTACTTTAAAAGCTGTAAAAATTCAATATCGCCGTAACTTACAAGAGTTATGAAAGCGTATAATGAATAGTATCGCGTGCGAAAACAAAACGTTCAATAAAAAGTTAGAAACTTTTGCAATCAGAATCTATAAACGTCATGCCGACTCGTGGGTACGAAACGTTTGGCCTGAGAGTTTGGGATGGACCGGCGAACGCATCTTTTGAAATTTAGATAAGATTGCGGTATGGGTTTAAGTGGTATAACAATAGGGCCATTGAAGCACAAATGTGTTGAATTGATCAGGACACGTAAACGCAATGATCGTTTGGCAACCCTTACGTACACTATGAAAGGTATTTTTGTGAATAGTTCTGAGAGAACAGTTAAATGGCATTTTATTTTTAAAATGTTAAGTAACTGGCATTTCTTTCTTTGTACAGTAGCTTACATATCGTAACATTCAATTTAATATCACGATGCAATACTGATTGCATATAATGCCACAAATAGAATATTTTAATCTTTCTCGAGATCATTCAACCGTCTACGAAGATTTATATGAATTAGGTAGAAAATATACAAATATTATTTTACTGAAAAAAGGGAAATTGTACGAAAAACATTTCATTCCTTCAATTTCATTCAGTCTAAAAATAAAATACCTTTCATAACACCTCCAAAATACGAGATAAATTTAATCAAAGCTTGTATATGTTTCCCAAAACACACCATAGCGTGAGATTGAGTCATTTCACAGCGGATATGCCCTTTGTAAGCAAAGAAAACGTAACATTAATGAGTGCAACTTATAAGTTGTGTAAAAGATTGAAAACTTTCAACGAGGCAACTTCATTCATATCGGCAATAAGGAAGTGAGTCGGACACGCGATCGTTTTTGTTTCGTTTATAATAAAATACGCAACCAAAGCACACTAACTTTTTATTCGCGTTTGTTTTTACTTTGAAAGATGTAAATAAACTTCAGTCATGTTTCATTTGAAAAATAGTCGGTTAAATAAGTACCTATTTTTAACTTTCAAAGCGTAGGTTTTCGCATTGTTTGTAGTATGGGCTATAAAATTTCACCTTTACTGAAATAAGAAAAACTACATAAGAAGTTATCTAATAAATTCGATTTCCCTTCAACCTGCCTTATAAATATCATAAAACCTTTCACCATAAAAATAAGGATTAAAACATAGGTATATGAAGATGTCTTGCATAAAAATAATCTGAAAGTGAAAATTTTTATAAAGTTTTGTCGAAAATAGAAATGCTAATGCTTTTACCAAACTAATTATACATTCGGTAAAAAGTATTTAATTTCAAATTCTTACTATTATTAAACTGCCAACAACAATTTAACACCGTTTTTCCGTGAAAGTGTGGTAATTCTCCCTTTACAAAGTTGACCCAATTTAGCGACGACTACAATTTTTTATAGTGCTATTATGTTTCACTAATTGATTTTTTACCGCTAGTAGCTATAGTTTTCTCTTTACGCAATTTAATATATAAAATTCTCGTGATATACCTAGTGTTTGAAGTTAAACTCCTCCGAAAGGGCTTAACCGATTCTCGTGAAATTTTGTATGCATATCGGGTAGGTCTGTGAATCGCACAACATTTTTTCATAAGTAAAAGAGTAAGGAAGAACAACGTTTGCCGGGACAGCTAGCTATTTTATGAAATTAAAATCTTTATTTTAGTTATTGCTAGCTACATAATTTGTATAGTAAGTAAGTACTATATACACAAACTACCAAGCCACTATATTATCTCTATGGTAATTGAACAGACATTGTCGGCAAAATTCGAAACCAAATTTTGAACTTCTGTTGAAAGTTTAGTTCTACAAATGTTGGGCGTGTGTACATGACGCTAATATTCTTATAATTTTCTATAGATATAGGTATATATTTAAAGATATAAATCAATGTAATAGTATACAAGAGTTAAAAATCATTTTCTTGTTTTATTACGCAATACGTAGTCCTTCGAAACAACCGAAGAACTTTATTCCTAAATACACTGGGTTCTCACTCTATGGGTTTATTGACACATTGTTTTTTTTGCAAAAAAATACTTTGTTCTTATAATATTATAGAGCGAGCACAGATGATACTAAACTAGAGCGGTATTATATTTTATCAACTCACTTTTTAATAGAGATCTCACACAACACATAGGTAGTTACATAATATTGAATGTTTTGCATGTGTCAAGTAAATGGAAAAAAATATTAATTTTGTAGTAAATGTAGTTTCGAACTAATAAACATGAGTGCGTTAAATTTATTTCACCTCGTCACGCATTTTGTACGTCGAATTATTATGAAAAGTTTACAAATTACTACTTTGTTTACATCGTAGTATTGGTTAGCGAGGGCTTTATTATATTAGAAAAACAATATTTAATTATAAGTTCAAGATAAGTTACACTTTTTAAAATTACAAAAACAATGACCGGCTCTTCAGTTTTCTGATAAGGAGATTGAAAATAAAATTGGTTTAGAAATTCCCTCGGGAAGTTGATTGGTCTTTGGTGCTGTTTAATTTTTATTTAAGGCAGAAAAGTTTTAACATATGATCACAATATGTTGACTTAAAAATCATATACTTACTTAAAAGAGGCGATATGAGATTTAAAATTTATGTAATAGAGATCAAAAAATTATGTTATCATACATAATAGGTATATTAAATTTCACAAATACACACAAATTAAATTATTTATTTTATTATGTAGTTGTTACTTATTTTCCCACGCTGAAGAAGTGTCTATGCACGGAAAACTTGTTTACGCTTCATAAAATAAGACATAAATCGGAATATCCAGCATCATTGAGGTCAAGCCTTCTGAAAATGGTTGTACGTTTTGCTTCGACCACCGAATCGAATTAGTCCAATATACGTCGAATTCGCAACGGAATTGCATTCAAGCTGAAATTTTGTAGAAAAATCGAACATGACTCATATAACAGTTACATTTGTAAATAACGACGTTGGGTATAAATACGGTAGTTTACTTTCCTCATAATATTCCATTAAAAATAATACCATTAAAAATTTAATATAGAACGAATATAAGTTATTGTACAGTAAATGTACATATATAATTTCCTACTAACTGGTCGCTAGCGAATCGTTTAGGTATATAAAGCCTAAATGATTATGCTGCAGCGTAAGCCTTGCTAAAATTACACTTTAAATAAATGGCATAATAAAGTCACTCAAGCTTATCAGTGACGTGTGATTTAAAACTTAAGGTCAAGCGCTACGAGGTCTTATAATAGCCTCTAATATGTTGCATTAAATTTAATCGTCGCATGTCAAGGCTAAATATAATCAAACCTTAAATATACCTTGAAAATTACATTAGGCAGTAAATTAACAATGCCGCTAAGCTTTTAAGTGGCACTGTCAAAATATAAAAGAAAGTCTAATAATATAGTGTAGTTCAATATATTTTCTGCAATATGTAAGTAGAAAAAGTGCCCGTATTTAACTTTTGTTAATATAAACGTAGTTTAATTTGACCTTACAAATATTTGCTTCATAGATTATACTCATAGTAATGGGTAAGTGCATATTTTTTGTTTTTTTTTTTGTACGCAGTTGTGAACATCCAACATTGTTAAAAAATGTGCCATGAAATAAAGCTTTTTCAACTTCATCTCGCATTGTATAGATTGTCATTGCCTTCTAGAATAGAAGTAGGTATCGTTTGTTTAATACAATGTCTGTTGATGTGTTTATTAAATTACTTCAGTTTTTGGCCTTTATTATCAGACAGCACCTCCTTTTGTTTATAATCAAGCAATAATAGAACAATAAACGGTAAAGCTTACTGAGCTTCTGTTTTACGAATACAATTTCTTTTTAAACTGTATCTAGGTAAACTCGTAAAAGCAAGGACTGCATGTGCGAGGATTTTCAAAGCAATTTCGACTTTAACTAAAGTTGGCCGCACCTTTCGAAACTATTTAGATGCAATCTCAGTTCAAGTATTCTATTAGTTCTGGCACGAAAGCCATAATAATAAATCCTTTTTAGCTTTAATTGCGTATTCGTAACACCACTTTGAAAGCTAAATAAGGTTTAAAAATGCAATCGCATTTTCTTAGTCCCTGCTTAAATTTATAATGGCAGGAAATATAGCGGTCAGGATTTTGCAATCTTATATTGTTTAATGACGGTAAAATAAATTCAATTACAGAAAATATATTTGCGATAAATGTGATTTATAATACTAAATTCAATCCACTCGTAATGAAATTTGTTTTAATTCAACGATTATATTCCAATTATTCGACATACACTATATTTACCTTATCCAATTATTATCCAATCATGGCATTTACAAATTCAAATGAATTTGTAAAATTTGCGTGCTTTTAGCCGAGTAACATATTTATGAGAATTATTTCTAAATTGCCTACTAGGTGACCATGCAAACTTCTATTTATACTTCATTATTTATAACCTTACTTTTACTTCGTGAATTGTCCAATTATTTAACAGTTCTTTTATTCGAAGCTCTAAAATTCAACATATTAAAGACGAAACCCACACACTATTAAGTCTCTTTTAGCACAGAGAGACAAAAATTGGTCGCGGTTGCATTATTCGCTAAAAGCGAGTAATTGGAACTGCTTAATTGTCTGTGGAGACTAGGTATTATACTCTGTGGTCGCTCGGGAGGGAGGCTGTTAGCACGGAACAACGTCACCAATGTTTAATGCTCGTATGACGGTCGCGTAACTGTTGCATGGATATGCTTTTACTTTATGCTGTATTGTGTTAATACGAGTATTAGAATAATGTTTTAAAATTTATTTAGTTTGGAATGTTTAGTAGGTATTTCGCCAATTTCCTTTCAATTTAACTTTTTTGTACGTAGTGTATGCAATTTTATTGTATGCTTTTTTAATGGATGTTATTAATGTATTATATTTTTTGCATTATTCTCCGACACATATGCAAAAGAAACTCCCTGTATAATCGAGCCTTTAAATTTCAGCGTTCTACGAAGTTACGTAGCCAAGAAAATGAAGTTGTTATGGTCATTTCAGGCCGGACCAAGGGCCATTGTTGCGTTTACCCAGCCCTATAATGAAGGCTCTGTTGCGTAACGCAGTCATGTGTGATAAGAGCGATAACGGGATCCAATTAACTGGGCCAATATTTGGACTCGTTAATAGAACTAGAAGCGGATTATGCGATTAAGGGCTCATATGGTACAGTATGTGTTTTTTTTGGTTGGTATGATAGGACATTGAACTCACAGGGGTTTCGCAAAATAGCCTGAAAATATCTTGTATTGTTTTATTGCGAATAAAAGTTTGAACAATGTTTTTAGACTTGCTTGCTTAGAACGGGAAAATGATTTTTATAATTAATTTTAATAAACAGGTATACAATATACAAATGTTATTATTTCAATCACAAAATGGAAGGAAGTTCCAGAATTAATCTATTAAGTATCTGCATAGTTGTGCGCCGCTCCCTGTTCCTAAATTACACTATGAAGGGACTGAAACACGACATTTATTAAGTCGTTAATCCTTATGTATATTATGCTGTAAGCCCTCTCCCATTCGGCACTGGCTCTGGCTAGAATAACAGATTCACTCGCTTTTATAAGTTTCTCTTTAACTTTGAAATTTAGTGTCAAAGTTCGTCTGGATGATCGTAACCGCCCCTACACTTTGTTAATATGTGAATACTCGAGTTTGCAAGTTTGATTATATTAATGTACAAACTTGGTTTATTGTTGTCGTATGAAATTAATTTATTTTTACGGGAATTCGAATAGAATGTAAAATGATACATAATATAATCAAAACTAGATCATTGATCAAGTGCCTTCATGGAACACCAGATACGATAGACGAAATATAACGAATAAAATAAAACGTACCCATAAATGTACCCATCTAATAGATTTTTAAAATTTTAGATACTAACCAAAACACGTCATGTAGGTACGTGGTTTACGTGATATGAGATTTAAGGGACTTCTGGACTTGACTCATTAATAATAATTCGATAGTAAAGTATCCGAAATGAGCTCTTCTTAAGAGTAACAAATGAAAGTGGCTTCAGATGCGGCATAGAGAACATTATTCGTTTTAAAGCGTATTCAGTTTGAGAGTCGCACAAATCGGATTTGCGTTCAATTTCGTAGACTTTTGGAGCTGGCTACGGCCGAGGAAAACTTGACCCAAATACAAAGAAAGAAATTCAATCCCTTGACTTAGACTTGAAAGATTTAGTCCTTCACTGACTCACTGATATTCACGTAATCCGACTCTGAATTCTTATCCCCCTTTTTACATAAAGCTTTGTTACTATCAAGTTGCTAAATTGTTAGTTGAAATGGTTGCTCTTAAATTTAACAACAATATAATTTTGTCAAATTTTATATATATTCCTTGGATATCTATGTAAAAAAATTAAAAAAAGACAAGAATATTCTAATAGAGAATATTCAATGTACGGCTCATCACTTATTGGTACAATCAAATTGTATTTGTTGTTTTATTTCTTATAATAGCTCAATGTTCAGGCAACTTTTATCAGACAAAATTAATGTCCACCTGTAAGCAAAATTACTCAACCTTATTATAAGCACGGTCGTAGCTTAACGAAATATGTGCTAGAACCGCACACAGCAACGAAATAGATCGTTTGCCAATATTCGTAGTCGGAACTCCACATATTCAAAACTAAGTTTTGACGGCAGCGGATTTACGTAAGATAATAAATTATAGCGGGGAAACTGCATATATACGCTCTGTATTTTAGAAAGGAAGGATGATATATATTTTAAGTTGAACGTTATAGCTTCAGGAAGGAAGGATCCGCGCAAGTGGGTATCACCTGCCGTCTAGCTAGGCTCGGGGCAAGAAGCCAGCTCGTACAGTCATTTGTTACCTTTACTGTGAACATTTATTACGTCTCTCGACGCCCGAAGCTCACGCCTCGCTGAATTTACTTAATTAAAATTACCGCACGTGCCCTTAGAGGATTCGCATGTATGAACAGTAAGACGCCTATAACGGAGCGAGATAAATTTAATTTGTTGAAGAAAATTCACTAACTTCCTCACTAGCTATGTTAGACATCCAAATGAACGTATTAACGTAAGATATGGTTGTAGAAAGATTTAGAATGAGAAGATAATACTGAGTACTAGGTATAGAACTATAGATAATTTTTTACAGCTAAAACTTCTTAGTATCAGAAAATTTAAATTTCCTGTACGAATACGAAAATCGTAATACAAATT
>CAJQZM010044720.1:0-12150 GCA_907164665.1 Colias nastes
TAATATTATGTATAGTTAAATGCAGTTCAATGAAATAAATAAACAATAATTACCATACAATAAATTTTATTATACTACGAAATTATATTAAGTAAGTTCGCTCATAAGCAATGTCTTGCATTTGAATATCACGCAGGAGTGTATAAAGTACTATAAGCTACCGAATATTAGCAAAAAATATAATATTACATATTATAATCATTATCAATATATTGCAATACGTGTAGACCTGTAGGTACTTAATACCGTTTCTAAATTAAATATTAACACTTTTTAATAAAACTTTTAAAACTAGACTATAAAATATAATTAACTCAACGGTCAAACAAGACTAATTGCTGTTTAACTCAGAAAAGTTAGAAAAATAACCTCTTAAGAAGAGCTCGCTTACTTTAATTTAAACAGAACTTGTCTCGTATTAATTGAAACTGTAGTGCAGCTTAACATAAAAGATTTGCATATAGAAGAGTAATTACGAAGAAATTAAAAGAGTATTTCGGTTTCATTCTGGAATGCATGTTTTATAAATAAACATGAGTTGTAGTGGCGCCGTTGTTATATCCAACGATGCCAATTCACCCTCCCAATTTTGTATACTTCTTATGTACGAACCCTTCTCGACAAGCCTATAAAATTATTACACTATATAAATCTGTGGTATATTCGTCTATTCGACGTTGACCGCAGTCCTGATGATGCCATTCATTGATATTCATGCGCCCCGATGTTTGTATAAGTGAAAATTATTCCTTGTTGTTCGTTAATGCCTTTGCAAATGGGATTTCAATTCTATTTTATGGCGTGATAAAATGGAATCTTGAATGAGCTATGATCTTACAGTTTTAAACTTATCATTTAGGTTTTAAGCACGCTTAAATGTTTTTAATTTAAAGTTCTTAGAAACAATATTTTAATTATTTATAGTTGTTGTTTTGATTATAGATTACTTTTGCTTTAAATAAACCCTACTAAATACAATAGATACCTTCCACTTACAATTTTTTTCAGTCTTTCGTGTTATGTAATAAAAGCGTACTTCCATTATAACTGACTTATTTCGTAATGCCTACAATACCACCTTTATCCAATATATGCTTGTAATGCCTCTACGTAGGTGGCTGGTACAGGCGGAAATCTTGTCTGTTATACATTCTCCGTCGAGGTTCGACCAAGAACATTGGATTTAACATGGATTCAACTGGCAGTTAGTAGTTCCCTCTCTATGTTACAATGCTGTTCATTCTAACACATGTTACCCTAATTTTGTATACTTAAAAACTTAAGAGCGTACTTTAAAGTTGCAGAATCTTTCGCCCGTATGGAGCGACTTTTCAAGTTAAAAGAAGCAAAATCGTAACAGAACCTTTTTCTTGTATATTGCTCTATGTACAGTTGTACTGTAATATTTTTCTTCGTAGTGTTATGATCCTGTTCTTTTTTAAGATATAATATAGTGAAATATTGCTATATTTTATTTGATATTGCGGTATTACTGCAGTAATATAAAACATTATATGTCCACATTTAAGAATAACGCGAACAACCATTAAATATACTTGTAATGTATTTCTTTACTCGAACAAAGTAGTAAACTTTCATTCATTTCTTTACATTTTCCCTGTTATATTCTAAGTTTTGTTTGTAAATTATCCCCTACAAATTTAAATACGTCCTTGGGAAAAAACTAATTTCATTATTGAAATTATTTTCTTATTTTATTACTTCTGTAAACTTGAACAACTGGGTTGTGGTTTGATGACTAAACTTTGGATGGAATGGATGAAACGCTTAATTTTAACTTTGGGCCGCACCGGTTCCGTTAGAAAGATATTTTGCTAAACCATACTGATGGAAGTTTACTGGTTCACGATAGACCTTACGATAAGTTTTACGAGATAACTTTATGTACAGCTTCCAAGATATAAAAGTCCTTAATAAAAAAGTATTTAAGAAGATTATATTGATAGATTAAAAATGAAAGTTTTTATTCGTAGGGATGGAAAATAGACCTACATTTTTGATACATTTATGGCATGGAATAAAAATATTGCTGCAACATCAATAATTATTTTTTAATATTGGAGCCAGTAAGCGAAATGTGCTTTCTACCCAACTTTTGCGAGAATAATCATGAGATTGTTAAAAATTCAGATGATAGCGACTAATTAGTTCGCTCGTTTTGTGGCGACTACGCTTTCAGATACCTATTGTTGCTGAACAGATTACGAAACCACACACATATAGTGAAAATATAATAGAATATTTTGTACCACTCAATTAAGTTTTAAATAATAGCGTGATGCCGGTGATGCTGGTGTCAGTTGATTTTATACAACGCGTTGTTTTTGTTTTTTACGAAAAAACAGGGTAGGTAAGGAAAGAGAGTACTTATTTTTGAATGCTTTGCTGTTTCACACACCTTTGTTAAGTTTTTATTACAGAATTGAATTATTTCTTCACACTTCTTCCTTGTTTTCGATCCACAATATGACAATACTTTAACAAACATTGCTTTTGAATGAAATAAATATGCATTTGAAAGGCTTATTCAATAAACTTGCTAACAAGGGGAAAAAATTCTCGAATATTCATTCGTGATTCATATTCTTATTTCGGACTAAATTAAGCTTATAAATTCGTTGGTTAAAAAAGAGTCCTGCGTAAAATTGCTACGAGATATGACTTGAAGACGGAATTTAATTAATTTCCACGCTTCGGCTCGACGATTCGTCCTCTAGCGCAAAACTCATAAAACCTAATGGACTTTCCCTGTCTAGTGGTAATTTTGTATGCTTTTAGCGCGACTCTGCAATCTTGCTAGAATTCACTAATTCATTCACTTTTCAGCTAGTGTTGAGTGTTGACTCTTTTTAAAATTATATTTCATAGACGGACTTGGTAGTGAGATGAAAGGATAAATGTAAGGTAAATTAAATATAAAAATTAATATGAGGTTACTTTAATCTTTCTAACCGTGGTTACATATATTAAGTAAAACATATAACTTGACATGTTATTTATTTTTAAACGTTATTCATCATTATCTCTATTAGAAATTGTACGAATAACTCTACATGTGCATTTAATAAATTATAATTAAATACTAAGTAAAACAATTATTTTTTGAATCATAATGGATGGGACTTGTTATCCAGCTTGGTAAGAAGGTAAAAGGTTGTGATACCTTACCTTTAATAGAACAAAACCAACTAGAAGAAGGTGAGGTGAAAGAAAGTGAAAAAAATCAATATTCCATTGGTTTTAAGTTTCTTGAAAACTTGATAACACTGAAAAAGGAAAGTGAATTTTAATTGAAAAGCATTTTCTTATAAAGGCAGCCAACGATAGCGATTGTATACGTAGTATATTATTATTAGGGGTGCATCCGATACCGATACCGATACCGATATATCGGCGATACTTCGGGTTAGCCGATATATCGGTATCGACGATATTTTTATGACCGATACAACGATACTTTTTAATTTAAAAATGTAGTGTAAACGAGCGTGTTGTCTCGTCTATTTCGTTGCAAATAAGGCATGAACAATGCTCGGGGAAACTCTGCGCTTGTGAGGGTGTTGTTGAGTTGTCCCAATATATCGAGAGATGCAGATCCATTCGTTTTCTGGCGCAGTGACGTTTTATACCCAAACTTGAAAAAAATTGCGCAGAAGTACTTTAGTTTCCAAATGAGTTCTGTTGCATCTGAGAGACTATTTTCCAGCGTAGGTCTTATTCAAACAGACTTGCGAAATCGCTTTCTCCGCAAGTACTTTGTTTTTTAAACAAAAATCTTATCAATGTTAATTTTAATTACTAAAATTTTTAATTGCCTAATTATGTCTCTACTTTTTATATTAATAAAAGGAAAATCTGACTTGTAATTTATTTATTATACCTTCATTTTTAACCGACTTCAAAAAAAAGGAGGAGGTTATCAATTCGGCCGGTATATATTTTTTTTTATGTATGTACACCGATTACTCCGAGGTTTCTGAACCGATTTACGTGATTCTTTCTTTGTTCGATTCGGGATGGTGTCGAATTGGTCCCGTAAAAATGTTATTCAGATAGGCCCAGTAGTTTTTATTTTATGAGCATTTTTGTCTGTACTTGATGACTTATTTGAAATGTAGCAAGTAAATTTGATTCACTTTCCGGTAACCGATTGAGCTGAAATTTTGTATACGTATGTAAATTGGATAGCGATGAAACATTATAATGACATAGAGCTGATTTGATGATGGAATCGGAAGGTGGCCATAGGAACTCAGTAGTTAATATATTGACTCAACTTTATCGAGTTTGGGCTCGTTTGATTCGTGTTGAAAAATTCACTAAAAAGTATTAAATAAAAATAACTATGTTAAAAACAACCGACTTCAAAAACGGAAAAGTAAAAAATAAAAAAGATTCGATATTATTAATTACTACATATTATTTAGATGTGCTATTTATCAAATAGGTTTGAAGTCGGTTGTTTTTAACGTAGTTATTTTTATTTTTGAATTCACAGTAAGCGTATCGGTATCGGTATCGGTATCGCCGATATTTTTATAAGAGTATCGGTATCGGTATCGTATCGGCGAAAAGGCGTATCGATGCATCCCTAATTATTATTAGTCTGTGATAGCGATGTAACGTTGATAAACCGAAACCAAAGGCTGCGTCAAACTTCTGTCGATTGCGTAATTTATATTCAAAGTACACTTTCAACTGCTCCGCAGAGTTACCGAAACACGAAGGAAAATTCAGCTTAATACCACTAAGATCTTAGAATAGGGTGTCCATGGATACATATATAATTAATGTAGGTACTAAAAATTCTTATAAATAAAATAAACATGACACGCCGTGAAAGTTGTATCAGTTACTTTAAAAGCTGTAAAAATTCAATATCGCCGTAACTTACAAGAGTTATGAAAGCGTATAATGAATAGTATCGCGTGCGAAAACAAAACGTTCAATAAAAAGTTAGAAACTTTTGCAATCAGAATCTATAAACGTCATGCCGACTCGTGGGTACGAAACGTTTGGCCTGAGAGTTTGGGATGGACCGGCGAACGCATCTTTTGAAATTTAGATAAGATTGCGGTATGGGTTTAAGTGGTATAACAATAGGGCCATTGAAGCACAAATGTGTTGAATTGATCAGGACACGTAAAAGCAATGATCGTTTGGCAACCCTTACGTACACTATGAAAGGTATTTTTGTGAATAGTTCTGAGAGAACAGTTAAATGGCATTTTATTTTTAAAATGTTAAGTAACTGGCATTTCTTTCTTTGTACAGTAGCTTACATATCGTAACATTCAATTTAATATCACGATGCAATACTGATTGCATATAATGCCACAAATAGAATATTTTAATCTTTCTCGAGATCATTCAACCGTCTACGAAGATTTATATGAATTAGGTAGAAAATATACAAATATTATTTTACTGAAAAAAGGGAAATTGTACGAAAAACATTTCATTCCTTCAATTTCATTCAGTCTAAAAATAAAATACCTTTCATAACACCTCCAAAATACGAGATAAATTTAATCAAAGCTTGTATATGTTTCCCAAAACACACCATAGCGTGAGATTGAGTCATTTCACAGCGGATATGCCCTTTGTAAGCAAAGAAAACGTAACATTAATGAGTGCAACTTATAAGTTGTGTAAAAGATTGAAAACTTTCAACGAGGCAACTTCATTCATGTCGGCAATAAGGAAGTGAGTCGGACACGCGATCGTTTTTGTTTCGTTTATAATAAAATACGCAACCAAAGCACACTAACTTTTTATTCGCGTTTGTTTTTACTTTGAAAGATGTAAATAAACTTCAGTCATGTTTCATTTGAAAAATAGTCGGTTAAATAAGTACCTATTTTTAACTTTCAAAGCGTAGGTTTTCGCATTGTTTGTAGTATGGGCTATAAAATTTCACCTTTACTGAAATAAGAAAAACTACATAAGAAGTTATCTAATAAATTCGATTTCCCTTCAACCTGCCTTATAAATATCATAAAACCTTTCACCATAAAAATAAGGATTAAAACATAGGTATATGAAGATGTCTTGCATAAAAATAATCTGAAAGTGAAAATTTTTATAAAGTTTTGTCGAAAATAGAAATGCTAATGCTTTTACCAAACTAATTATACATTCGGTAAAAAGTATTTAATTTCAAATTCTTACTATTATTAAACTGCCAACAACAATTTAACACCGTTTTTCCGTGAAAGTGTGGTAATTCTCCCTTTACAAAGTTGACCCAATTTAGCGACGACTACAATTTTTTATAGTGCTATTATGTTTCACTAATTGATTTTTTACCGCTAGTAGCTATAGTTTTCTCTTTACGCAATTTAATATATAAAATTCTCGTGATATACCTAGTGTTTGAAGTTAAACTCCTCCGAAAGGGCTTAACCGATTCTCGTGAAATTTTGTATGCATATCGGGTAGGTCTGTGAATCGCACAACATTTTTTCATAAGTAAAAGAGTAAGGAAGAACAACGTTTGCCGGGACAGCTAGCTATTTTATGAAATTAAAATCTTTATTTTAGTTATTGCTAGCTACATAATTTGTATAGTAAGTAAGTACTATATACACAAACTACCAAGCCACTATATTATCTCTATGGTAATTGAACAGACATTGTCGGCAAAATTCGAAACCAAATTTTGAACTTCTGTTGAAAGTTTAGTTCTACAAATGTTGGGCGTGTGTACATGACGCTAATATTCTTATAATTTTCTATAGATATAGGTATATATTTAAAGATATAAATCAATGTAATAGTATACAAGAGTTAAAAATCATTTTCTTGTTTTATTACGCAATACGTAGTCCTTCGAAACAACCGAAGAACTTTATTCCTAAATACACTGGGTTCTCACTCTATGGGTTTATTGACACATTGTTTTTTTTGCAAAAAAATACTTTGTTCTTATAATATTATAGAGCGAGCACAGATGATACTAAACTAGAGCGGTATTATATTTTATCAACTCACTTTTTAATAGAGATCTCACACAACACATAGGTAGTTACATAATATTGAATGTTTTGCATGTGTCAAGTAAATGGAAAAAAATATTAATTTTGTAGTAAATGTAGTTTCGAACTAATAAACATGAGTGCGTTAAATTTATTTCACCTCGTCACGCATTTTGTACGTCGAATTATTATGAAAAGTTTACAAATTACTACTTTGTTTACATCGTAGTATTGGTTAGCGAGGGCTTTATTATATTAGAAAAACAATATTTAATTATAAGTTCAAGATAAGTTACACTTTTTAAAATTACAAAAACAATGACCGGCTCTTCAGTTTTCTGATAAGGAGATTGAAAATAAAATTGGTTTAGAAATTCCCTCGGGAAGTTGATTGGTCTTTGGTGCTGTTTAATTTTTATTTAAGGCAGAAAAGTTTTAACATATGATCACAATATGTTGACTTAAAAATCATATACTTACTTAAAAGAGGCGATATGAGATTTAAAATTTATGTAATAGAGATCAAAAAATTATGTTATCATACATAATAGGTATATTAAATTTCACAAATACACACAAATTAAATTATTTATTTTATTATGTAGTTGTTACTTATTTTCCCACGCTGAAGAAGTGTCTATGCACGGAAAACTTGTTTACGCTTCATAAAATAAGACATAAATCGGAATATCCAGCATCATTGAGGTCAAGCCTTCTGAAAATGGTTGTACGTTTTGCTTCGACCACCGAATCGAATTAGTCCAATATACGTCGAATTCGCAACGGAATTGCATTCAAGCTGAAATTTTGTAGAAAAATCGAACATGACTCATATAACAGTTACATTTGTAAATAACGACGTTGGGTATAAAATACGGTAGTTTACTTTCCTCATAATATTCCATTAAAAATAATACCATTAAAAATTTAATATAGAACTAATATAAGTTATTGTACAGTAAATGTACATATATAATTTCCTACTAACTGGTCGCTAGCGAATCGTTTAGGTATATAAAGCCTAAATGATTATGCTGCAGCGTAAGCCTTGCTAAAATTACACTTTAAATAAATGGCATAATAAAGTCACTCAAGCTTATCAGTGACGTGTTATTTAAAACTTAAGGTCAAGCGCTACGAGGTCTTATAATAGCCTCTAATATGTTGCATTAAATTTAATCGTCGCATGTCAAGGCTAAATATAATCAAACCTTAAATATACCTTGAAAATTACATTAGGCAGTAAATTAACAATGCCGCTAAGCTTTTAAGTGGCACTGTCAAAATATTAAAAGAAAGTCTAATAATATAGTGTAGTTCAATATATTTTCTGCAATATGTAAGTAGAAAAAGTGCCCGTATTTAACTTTTGTTAATATAAACGTAGTTTAATTTGACCTTACAAATATTTGCTTCATAGATTATACTCATAGTAATGGGTAAGTGCATATTTTTTGTTTTTTTTTTGTACGCAGTTGTGAACATCCAACATTGTTAAAAAATGTGCCATGAAATAAAGCTTTTTCAACTTCATCTCGCATTGTATAGATTGTCATTGCCTTCTAGAATAGAAGTAGGTATCGTTTGTTTAATACAATGTCTGTTGATGTGTTTATTAAATTACTTCAGTTTTTGGCCTTTATTATCAGACAGCACCTCCTTTTGTTTATAATCAAGCAATAATAGAACAATAAACGGTAAAGCTTACTGAGCTTCTGTTTTACGAATACAATTTCTTTTTAAACTGTATCTAGGTAAACTCGTAAAAGCAAGGACTGCATGTGCGAGGATTTTCAAAGCAATTTCGACTTTAACTAAAGTTGGCCGCACCTTTCGAAACTATTTAGATGCAATCTCAGTTCAAGTATTCTATTAGTTCTGGCACGAAAGCCATAATAATAAATCCTTTTTAGCTTTAATTGCGTATTCGTAACACCACTTTGAAAGCTAAATAAGGTTTAAAAATGCAATCGCATTTTCTTAGTCCCTGCTTAAATTTATAATGGCAGGAAATATAGCGGTCAGGATTTTGCAATCTTATATTGTTTAATGACGGTAAAATAAATTCAATTACAGAAAATATATTTGCGATAAATGTGATTTATAATACTAAATTCAATCCACTCGTAATGAAATTTGTTGTTAATTCAACGATTATATTCCAATTATTCGACATACACTATATTTACCTTATCCAATTATTATCCAATCATGGCATTTACAAATTCAAATGAATTTGTAAAATTTGCGTGCTTTTAGCCGAGTAACATATTTATGAGAATTATTTCTAAATTGCCTACTAGGTGACCATGCAAACTTCTATTTATACTTCATTATTTATAACCTTACTTTTACTTCGTGAATTGTCCAATTATTTAACAGTTCTTTTATTCGAAGCTCTAAAATTCAACATATTAAAGACGAAACCCACACACTATTAAGTCTCTTTTAGCACAGAGAGACAAAAATTGGTCGCGGTTGCATTATTCGCTAAAAGCGAGTAATTGGAACTGCTTAATTGTCTGTGGAGACTAGGTATTATACTCTGTGGTCGCTCGGGAGGGAGGCTGTTAGCACGGAACAACGTCACCAATGTTTAATGCTCGTATGACGGTCGCGTAACTGTTGCATGGATATGCTTTTACTTTATGCTGTATTGTGTTAATACGAGTATTAGAATAATGTTTTAAAATTTATTTAGTTTGGAATGTTTAGTAGGTATTTCGCCAATTTCCTTTCAATTTAACTTTTTTGTACGTAGTGTATGCAATTTTATTGTATGCTTTTTTAATGGATGTTATTAATGTATTATATTTTTTGCATTATTCTCCGACACATATGCAAAAGAAACTCCCTGTATAATCGAGCCTTTAAATTTCAGCGTTCTACGAAGTTACGTAGCCAAGAAAATGAAGTTGTTATGGTCATTTCAGGCCGGACCAAGGGCCATTGTTGCGTTTACCCAGCCCTATAATGAAGGCTTTGTTGCGTAACGCAGTCATGTGTGATAAGAGCGATAACGGGATCCAATTAACTGGGCCAATATTTGGACTCGTTAATAGAACTAGAAGCGGATTATGCGATTAAGGGCTCATATGGTACAGTATGTGTTTTTTTTGGTTGGTATGATAGGACATTGAACTCACAGGGGTTTCGCAAAATAGCCTGAAAATATCTTGTATTGTTTTATTGCGAATAAAAGTTTGAACAATGTTTTTAGACTTGCTTGCTTAGAACGGGAAAATGATTTTTATAATTAATTTTAATAAACAGGTATACAATATACAAATGTTATTATTTCAATCACAAAATGGAAGGAAGTTCCAGAATTAATCTATTAAGTATCTGCATAGTTGTGCGCCGCTCCCTGTTCCTAAATTACACTATGAAGGGACTGAAACACGACATTTATTAAGTCGTTAATCCTTATGTATATTATGCTGTAAGCCCTCTCCCATTCGGCACTGGCTCTGGCTAGAATAACAGATTCACTCGCTTTTATAAGTTTCTCTTTAACTTTGAAATTTAGTGTCAAAGTTCGTCTGGATGATCGTAACCGCCCCTACACTTTGTTAATATGTGAATACTCGAGTTTGCAAGTTTGATTATATTAATGTACAAACTTGGTTTATTGTTGTCGTATGAAATTAATTTATTTTTACGGGAATTCGAATAGAATGTAAAATGATACATAATATAATCAAAACTAGATCATTGATCAAGTGCCTTCATGGAACACCAGATACGATAGACGAAATATAACGAATAAAATAAAACGTACCCATAAATGTACCCATCTAATAGATTTTTAAAATTTTAGATACTAACCAAAACACGTCATGTAGGTACGTGGTTTACGTGATATGAGATTTAAGGGACTTCTGGACTTGACTCATTAATAATAATTCGATAGTAAAGTATCCGAAATGAGCTCTTCTTAAGAGTAACAAATGAAAGTGGCTTCAGATGCGGCATATAGAGAACATTATTCGTTTTAAAGCGTATTCAGTTTGAGAGTCGCACAAATCGGATTTGCGTTCAATTTCGTAGACTTTTGGAGCTGGCTACGGCCGAGGAAAACTTGACCCAAATACAAAGAAAGAAATTCAATCCCTTGACTTAGACTTGAAAGATTTAGTCCTTCACTGACTCACTGATATTCACGTAATCCGACTCTGAATTCTTATCCCCCTTTTTACATAAAGCTTTGTTACTATCAAGTTGCTAAATTGTTAGTTGAAATGGTTGCTCTTAAATTTAACAACAATATAATTTTGTCAAATTTTATATATTCCTTGGATATCTATGTAAAAAAATTAAAAAAAGACAAGAATATTCTAATAGAGAATATTCAATGTACGGCTCATCACTTATTGGTACAATCAAATTGTATTTGTTGTTTTATTTCTTATAATAGCTCAATGTTCAGGCAACTTTTATCAGACAAAATTAATGTCCACCTGTAAGCAAAATTACTCAACCTTATTATAAGCACGGTCGTAGCTTAACGAAATATGTGCTAGAACCGCACACAGCAACGAAATAGATCGTTTGCCAATATTCGTAGTCGGAACTCCACATATTCAAAACTAAGTTTTGACGGCAGCGGATTTACGTAAGATAATAAATTATAGCGGGGAAACTGCATATATACGCTCTGTATTTTAGAAAGGAAGGATGATATATATTTTAAGTTGAACGTTATAGCTTCAGGAAGGAAGGATCCGCGCAAGTGGGTATCACCTGCCGTCTAGCTAGGCTCGGGGCAAGAAGCCAGCTCGTACAGTCATTTGTTACCTTTACTGTGAACATTTATTACGTCTCTCGACGCCCGAAGCTCACGCCTCGCTGAATTTACTTAATTAAAATTACCGCACGTGCCCTTAGAGGATTCGCATGTATGAACAGTAAGACGCCTATAACGGAGCGAGATAAATTTAATTTGTTGAAGAAAATTCACTAACTTCCTCACTAGCTATGTTAGACATCCAAATGAACGTATTAACGTAAGATATGGTTGTAGAAAGATTTAGAATGAGAAGATAATACTGAGTACTAGGTATAGAACTATAGATAATTTTTTACAGCTAAAACTTCTTAGTATCAGAAAATTTAAATTTCCTGTACGAATACGAAAATCGTAATACAAATT
>CAJQZM010044721.1:0-13821 GCA_907164665.1 Colias nastes
GAATGGTGCAATTCTATTGGTCGATATTTGGGTCGGAAAAATAATCAACAATAACAATTGCTCGTCACTTTGCCAGTTCTAAACAAGCTTTCAAACGACCGGAAATTTTCACAGGTGTTACAACATACTGATGTTTACATAGCTTCGTCTATATTCTTCACACTCCACTTGTTTTCATTTCAATAATAGATGTCACAGAAATCATCTTGAAGACATGCAACTGCCTATAGAGTTGACCAAAATAAAGCCAAATGAAAACAAAATTAACATTTCTATGAAGGTCTGCCTCATAATTTGCGTTCCATATAAATCCACGAATTCATAAAGAACCCTATTTTTAACGTTTTTTGAAATAAAACCACTGTATAATTCAGAGCCGGGGTCGAAATAAAACATTGTGGTCCGTTTTTGGAATAAATTTGCTATTGTGTAATGAATGTTCTGTTGTTTAGTTACAAATTAAGTATATTTTTACATGTGTAGGTAACATTGATTAAAAATGATGATTTAGCGGAATTTTTTCTTTTGAAACAAGATTTTCGCTATGTTTTTGGTTAAAAAAATCCTGGAATGGGCGATTGCGGATATTGATGTTTGGTCACGTCTGGCCCCAAATTGCATCTTGGGATACGGGCCAAGTCGATATCACGGAGCTTTAAAGAAAACCCTTGTGTTTGCTTTGTGTTGTCCGTAACTATAGTGTGTGTAAGAAAGGAGAGCAAAATAAATTCTTATAAAATTGCATTTTGCCGATATTCTTTTAATAAAGCATGTAAGTAATATCCTAAATAACTATAGGAATTATAAATAACCTATAGTTATTTATAATTCGTTGAAACAATTTTGGAAATTATTAAAAATACGGACTATATATTCAACCATATGAGTACATTTAAAAAATCTCTTTGAGAAATGTTGATATTACAACAACGTTAGAATCTTTTAGGAGCCATCTTGAACAAAATAAAATTGATTTAAGTCAGAGCTCAACACGCCCCTAGAGGCAATGCCTTACGAGAGCCCCAAAGTTAGATCTAAAAAGATACAAGTTAGAGAAATTCTTCGACAATGCATTTTCTTTGAGACTGAAAAATATCTGTGTCGAATTTTTCAATACACATTCCTGTCACGTATTATGAAAACTTCTTGCAAGTGTAATCGAAGGATTTTCTGAAAAACATTTCTCTTCGTTCCAAATAGTACTAGTGTAAACATAATGCGCACTCCTGCTCTCCGTGCAAACAGTCGTGATACTTTGAGAAATATCTTGTGCTCTAGCACTTTGAATACATTGTTATGGCAACATCCTTGCAGATGCTCTTTGGATTTGGTTGACATATTTTTTACACAATACTTATATTAGGTGTTGACAACTAATTCGCTAATATAGCTAATAGAGTGTTTGCATTAGCGATAATATTAACTGCATTTACTGAAATTGAACCTGTAATTGCGTTCGATTTCGAGTAAGTACAATATGGGTAATAACGTCCGAAAGCTGTTTTAATGAAAATTAACCATAATTTCCTGTCGTTGATTGAAGCACAACGCCACGCCTTTTCAACAAAAGCCATGTTACGAGCTACGCCTCATAAATTACATACACTCATACTTACTGTTTTTATATAGAGTTGTAAGGTCATAAAAATCATTATCTAGCCGTTCTCTGAAATAGCTATTTGAATGGCGAATGTAATACATAGTCATTAAAACGTTTATTAGCTATTTAATAGTTCGTAAAATACAACAACGCAGCGGTATTAACCACTACTGAAAACGTAAAACAACAAGGAAGTTTTACAGTGATCATGTTTTCTTTAAAATAGAACTCTATTTTAATATGACATTCCAAAGACGAACATAGTTGGAATACGTAGATGATGAAGATAGGCTATATTGAAGCTAGATGTAATCTTTCAGTACGCCAGGTGGCGACGAGGCCATCAATGACCAAAATTGTCTATCCGTGTTCCAATTGCAGCCAATGCAGACGATTAAATTGTCGATACAAGCCTCATATGCCTCAAACATGACTACATTTTGCACGCGTGTATATGTGCTACATTGAATGGGCCCATAAATTTTCCAGCGCTGACTATTTCACGGTTTACTGTTTTAAATCATTCGTAAGAGCAGAAACTAACAGTTACGATTAAACAAAGTGAATATTTAAATTGAATACGTGGAATTGTTTGGACATAAATAAATCATAAATTATATCCTAGTTGAAAATTAATAGCTACGCTGTGATAGAGGTGATAGTGTAAAAATATTTTTTTTTCTTTATCCTTTCTTTTAATACTTCTGTGTTTTCACAGTTCTACAGATAATAGAGAAGTTATAATAAATTGAGTGATTTGAAAAATTATTATCAATTTCTTGGTCTAATGCCAGATTTCTAATCATATCATAATTAATTAAATCGCTTTTTACATAATTTCTCACTTCAAGGCTTTCACTCTAGAACATTATAAGGATACCATTATACTAACTAATTTTCATAAAATGATACTTTAAAATATTAAGACTTTGCTTAGAAACTACGAGTTTGTAAGCATTTATTTTTTTGTGCTTTTCGACGACGCATCGTTTCTTTCGACTCTACATTGGTATAATCTTATTCTGTTTTACTGAGTTGAGAAACTGTTAGTCGATGAGCTGAATGTTTGAACTGAGACATGAATGGTGACGCTAAACGCATGCACTTGTAAATATTATCATATATATATAATTAACCTTGCAGAAGGCCACGGCAAGTGTCGCGACTTTTGGAGTGGGGCCAATACAATAATAGATAAGTACTTAATTCGGACTAATCCTATTTGATTCGGAAAACCGATTAATGAAATTGGAAAATCCCCATTTGCTTATTACTTCAGAAGTATTCGAGTGAGCGTAGACTGCTAAGTAGTTTTAAATTTAATTCAGGAATTAAATTAGGAACGATTAGGTCTTGCGAATTGATAATCAATATTATTATTCATTTCCCTATTTCTATAATATACTTAGATAATACTTTTTCAAAATTACACGTTGTTTTTACTTCCGTCATAAAGATAAATAGTGTTGTGACAAACCTCACCAAATAATAAATTATTGAAAAACTTTCGCAATTATACTAATTACACTAATTATAAAAAAGCAGACAAGCTTACCTTCATATCATTATAGGATGATTGATGAGCACGTTCAGTAGGAACTGCCTTATTTCATACAAAGTATAGATTAAAAACACAACCTTATTAACACGGACATTAACAGTTAACGGGGGTTTTCAGTTTCTATTAGTACTAACGATTCAGGCACTTTAAAGTTTAAAAATTAACAGTTCCACGAGCACTTTATATGCAATCGGATCAAATTGATACAGAAATGTTGAAGTTTAACGCTGAAGTTTTACACCTGCAACAAAAGAAACAGTAGTTTAGTGGAATTGCAAACTATTTACTAATATATTTATGAAACCGCAGAAAAATTGCGTTTTCTTGAACCTATTAATCATAGTTCTCTCAATAAAATTCACGCATTTTCTTATAAGATTAGCCATATTGCATTCCGAAAAGACCTTAAAAAATAATAAAAAAATCTATCAAATTAAACTTTAGATTTACTACTGACCCATTTTTTTATCTAAATCCTTTTAAACGTTATTTCAAAGGGTAGACACATTCATTGAGATCTAGATAAAACGCAAAACATAAAGGTGTGCTAGATTACGGTTCTAATAAAAAAATGATCATAAATCTTTTCTTATCTTTCCTAAAGTTGGCAACACACACTTGATTTATCTTCGTGAATATAATATACTTGTAGGCTGTTTTGATGTAGTATCTTTCAATTTATTTTGATATTCAACCTAGAATAAAATTAATCTTAACATTTGTTTCTTGTGTTAAGTTAATCATAATTTATTATACGCATTAAATTACGCATAGAAATACTGTATAAATGAAACAAGGCGATAGAACATGATAGATTTCATACTATTGATACAAATGTATAAATTAGTTTATAAATTACAACAACATCTATTCTGGCCTGGAGAATTTTTCTAGTTCAATTTGTCGTAATTGCTTCTCAGTCGATATAAAATAACAAAACAGGAAAACTGTCGGGCCGACCGCGACGGTACATCGTTTATTGCATTTTCTTCCGATAAGGACCGTTTCTGTAAATACACCCGCTTGTCTATTCATAAATTCCATAGCATAATCTATTTACGGATATAAAAATATTCGGCCCCATTCTGTACGCCGTAAAAATATTATATAACTCCTTTCGTATCTTATATCGAACCGATCGAAATATGATAATTAAAAAAATTAGGCAGAAGTATCCAATAGGATATCTTACATAACCAACAACAGTAATCAGTGAACGAATCTATCATGAATCTTATTTTTCTTAAGTTATTTTTGAAAATATTATTGGCAGCGCATTTTCGTTATATGCGGTGAAACATAGATATTACCACATCTCTAGAGCCTAATTTTCATCAAAGTATTCTATTATACTGATTCAAATAGGTATATCGTATAAATAGCACAGTTTCTTTAAATAATGTATTGAAAGCGTACATTACGTACATTTAGTTACCCAAGATCGTAAGATAAGAAACTTCATTCCTCTAAGTGGAAAAAGCTTAAGTTTTTCATTTGAACCGCAAACTAGCTGGGGTAATTTTCAGCAGATCCAGTCGGGTCATTCAGGCGATACAAAGGCCGCCAGCAGTCGTACTAACTAGGTTCGAAGCCTTGAAAGCAATTAGGCGGAAGAGGAAATTGCATCTCTTGGGTATATCTCCCAAATTGCCCCAAACGTCAGCAACGCTCGACTAAAAGTGACACTTTGGCCTTTCTATTAGTGACTCGGACCTCTGAATTCCTTTTGTTATGACTTCCACTTTAGAACTAGGAAACAACTTACTCAAGTTATTTCGCGCAGTACAAGTTTTGAAGGATTTATTATTTTTTGTACGGGTGAAATTTTCAGCATGTTTTTGTACTTTGCTGTAATTTTTTTAATTCTGTGTTTTGTATAATATGTTTGTTGAAATACTTAATAAGTGGAACTTTCATGGCGGGCGTTGGCTCTTGTTCCACCCTGTGCCACAGCTAACAAGCTTTTATGGGAGTCATCGTAATAATAAGTTTATTTGCAGTTTGCACTATATTACTTCTTTCCAAACACACAATTTAAATTTTTGATTTCACTTGAATTTGAAAGCGAGGATACACCAACGAAATAGATCGGAAATAATATAATTAAATTAAGATTTTTAGATAGAACTTTCAACTAAATTGTGGATTCTTATGGAATAACATAAAACAAAGAATATTCGAGAAAAAAAGATTATTCTTGGTACGTGAATTATCAAAATAATAAATTCAGAGAAAATTTGGCTCATGTTCCTATATACGCATAGAAAACACCAAGTGTTAAGAGTCCTAAACGATTTTAGAGTGATTTTTACTTGTTTCTGTAATTCTTTAGAAGCTCGTTTAACAAAACTAAATTAGTAACAATGTGTGATGATATCTTAAATTAAAGATTCATTCAATATCTAAAATACGTTCGAGACAATTTATTGATATTCATTGTCCAGTTTGTTTAATAGCCAATAACCTAAGGCGTGTTTCAATTTTTTCCATGCGGGACGTTCGTGTCTTTGTATTTTACACGGAATTTAATAGAAGAAGTTTTCTTATAAAATATACTACAGTAAAGACACTGAGACATCCTAAAATATGTTCGAGGCAATTTATGTACTTTTATTGAAAAATTCAAAGAACATCTAAGTTAAAATAGCCTTACTTTGATGAAATTTTATGCGTATATGGCGTCGAATTTCTAGTTCTTACAAAAGAGTTAAAAAAAAATAAAAAATACACACTAAATGATAGGTTAATGCTTAAAAATTTGCAATAAAAAAAATACATATTATATGTTTTATGAAAGAAATGGAATAATTTAAAGTTCTTTAGAATTTTCGATTATATACGGGAGCGCAAACGTTGTTACGGCAGATCTATATAATCGAATATTCTAGAGAATTTTAAATTATACCATTACTTTCATAAAACATAGTAGTTATTTTTTTTTAACGAGCTCCTAAAGAATTAAAGAAACAAGTCAAAATCACTCTAAAAAGCGATACGGCCTCTTAAAGTCGTAAGTAACTAAGTATAAGTTGGTCGTTGGTAATGTTTGTCTAACCTGACTTCGTGCTACCTTAGTTTGCCCTTTCCTTGCGGTTACCTCGTTAGTTTAATGTCTTACGAATAACAAATTAAACTTAGAACTGCATGAGATACATTCTAAATATTCCTAATAGGATTATTGTAGAGCGAAAGTAGAGCATAAACAAAAACGAATTATAAATTGTACAAAATCGTAAGTAAATGGACATATGGTACAGGCAATTGAAACCCAGTAAGATAACTAAAAGAAAAGGCAATCTTAAATGTACAACTGTCTTAAAACATTGAAATATTACACAGTCATTATAAAGTATACTTATTTGTGGTATTTTTTTATGATTTAAGTATTAAAATACATGTGAAAAGTATGACCAGCATTAAAAAAAGATAGGTAAATACTGCATGAGTAAAAATGCGGAATTGCGGATGTTTCGCTTAGTATCATATCGGTTACAGTTACTTATTAACACTAAATTTCCTTCTACAAAAATGTTCGCTTAGTTTAAAATACTCGTGGAAGGAAAGCAATTTCCTCAATAACTAAAGATAAAATTAATAGAATACAATATCATCTGTTCGGAACTCCCAATTCAATCTGTATTTGTATTTTATTTTTATTTTTACTGCATTGCAAAACCGTGATATAGACGGATATTTTTATCAACAAAACATCCAGTTCATAAACAACGTTACCAAATGAAACTGCAATCCAAATATCAATACTCGGCGTTTTAATCAAGTTGCATAGACAGATAAACTGCTCTCAACAACGCTGTACCACGTTTTATTAAAAATTTAATGTTCCTTTATACTGAAAAAGCTGTTTGTTAGTAATGAAATTTTAATAAAAATAATATAGGAATATTGTAAACATGGTAGTATCGTACTTTTTCTGAAGATGCAATGAAAGCCAAGAAAGCAGATTATTGAAATATGTATTCTAATCTGTATGAATCTTTCGGTTATGTTCTATTAGCATAATATTATGTACTTAGTTATGTAGTTGATTACCAAAAGTATACATGTAATATGACTACCTAATATGAGTGAAAAAATGTATATAGGTCAGTAAGAAGCAATAAATATGACCGGTTTGCGAAAATTCTTGTGTAGAGCTTCACAATGGATACCTACATGCTTCACGAAATTCCTTAAAAACCTCACCGGCTCACGTCTTTTTTCCTAATATCGTGATATCTTTCTTGACTAACACAATATAATATATTGTTACCCCAAAAATGAATAAAAAGAGCGATACATTACACGGGTGTCACGACCCTTGGAAATAAAGAAATATCGAGTAAAATATAGCAGAGCCATCCCTAAGATTGGTCGCGCTCTCTGACGTTTCATTATAATGCAAAATTTATGTAATTTCAAATGCGTTAAAACAAAATGTTTCTAATAATTCTGAAATACTTTCTTGCAAAAGAAACGCGGACGACACTTGGCATGTGGCCAGTATATATCGCTCCTTTCTTTCTCATATAGTTCTTTTAGATTAAATTCATCACGTTTTACGACATACTGTAAATAACATTAAAATTATAGAGTGTTGAGATGAGTACATCATTTTGAGTAAGTAAAATTAATAGATTTTATTCATGGTATTCACATTATATCACAATCCTGAAATGGCTATGTAGAGCGATCTGAATAAGGCTAATACTTATGTAAAAATTCTAGATGCGATTTTTCTTACCGGATCTCAGTTATGACTTCCTCTACCTTTTCCCAATCGAAAAAATCACTACCTTCCTTAAAGATAAATACAATCGGGGGTCCACGATGATGCTAGCGGCATTTCCTTCGAAAAGGCTACGGATTGAATGAAAAGTGTGTCTACGTGAATAGTAATGGGTATATGTGAGCTGTGGGATGTGAATTGAGTAAAAGCTCTTCGTATACCTGGTGGTGGTATCGAGCTCTACATACGCGCGAGTACGATCGGGCGGGAACGACCCGCGCCGGCGGCTTGCAGCGAGCGACTGCCGCCCGGGTCGCGCTACCACCGCGCCGTGGTGCCACGCATCGCCTGCACTGACACCACGCACCGGCCACCACGGCTGCACACCACCGACCACCTGCTCCTGCTGCAGCCTCACGACGTAAATATCGATGTTTTTTTATGAGAAACCGTGAAATACAGCTGCGGGGGTAGCACGCACCGCGCGGGGCGGGGGGCCGATCCTGCGCGCTGCGTCACGCATCTTCGAGGGTTTCTTGCGTGATCCCGCAACCCGCCATCTGCAGAGACGCAAGCCGCGGGGTCACACGTCCCCGGACCGTTTTAAACCACGCAACGAATTATAATAACAATGTCTATCCTACCTATTTCAGTTTAAAAAAGGGTTTGCATAATCTTCGTTTGTTATCTTATGTTTTACATCAATACCTATGAATGATTGACACGTATATTAGAAAGGAAACGCTTCTTTTTATCTCATTATTTTAGTAAATGATTTTTTTCCCGAAATAATTCGATTGAAAAAAATATGCAAAATGTAAATTACCTACAGAAATTGACTAAAATTTTCTCGTTCCATTGAATCCATTGGTGAATGAAAATCAGTGCAGTATTTTTTTACTTTATCACAAACGGACAGGAAGACACGCTTTATCCATTAAGATTATGGAAGAGTTTATGGAAGATAGACGAATGGATACAATTTTATGAATTTTGTGTAAGATATTACAGTTAACAATAAACTTTTTGAGCTAGGATATTTCTTTTGAATTGCGATGAACTGGCGTCGAGAACTGGTTCGAATAGCCTCAGATCATCTTAGTTTGAAAGTCAAGATTGCAAAGTTCAGATACTTACTCGGCTAATTCTTGCTTACGTATTTTTTTTTTGTATTGGTACTTTATTTCAGATACTCGGCTAGTTCTTGCTTACGTTTTTGTTTTTTTTTTGTATTTATACTTTATTTCAAATAAATGTGTTTTATGCAAACTTATATTTTGTAAACTAGATAAGTAGGTTTACCTGATACATTATTAATTCAAAACGTACTAAAAAAATATAAAAGTCATTCTTAGACCTTACACCTTTCGTCGTCTATGCTCTATCCGTTTTCGTCATTTCATTATTAAAAAAAAATTAAGGTTAGTAAAATCAAAGACTATCTAAATTGTACTCGCTCATGTTTCGTAGTTTCGACAAGGACTTATGAAACTCACAACAAAAACTAGAGCAATGGTTGTTTTGCTAAAATTATTATATCAAAATGTTTTTATTACACATAATTATAACACTAAGTATATATTTTTATGTTAACAACTCGCTCGTTACAAATTTTCTCTTGATATAGAGCTATTAGTGATCCGAAGAATGTTATACCTAATTATTTACGAAGAAATAGGGGAATTTTTGTCCTCGTATGTATAATATTAAAAAAACAATATAATGCCTATTTAATTTCTCTATTGAGAGCCATTAGAATTAATCTCTGTGATTATTATAGCAACTACACACTAAGTATAGTAATATGGTATTTAATATTCATATGCTGTTACATAGATTGTTGATCACATAGATTTTTCAATCGACACTCAAGCGAAGCTCCGACAGCTTGGCGCCGACTTGTATGCCAGAAAAGCAGTGTGCCAGAGTTTTTATACCATACCATAAATTTGTATAATTACAGTAAACAATGGCGAAATAGATTGTCTTGAATTAAAAAATATAAATAATGACCTTTGAATGAATGATATATAAATAATGATTTTGTGATTAAATAGTTAATTAGGTACATAATTATTATATGTATATAGTTAAGTACATTATTAAAGAATGTAAATTAGTAAACATTATAAGTGGATAGTATAAGAATATTTAAATGATATTACTTAAAAGTACTGTCTAAGCAGATATTTTTCATTTTATTTATAATAGTATAGTAAAAAAAATATTTAAATATATAAATAACAGTCATAGTAATGTTGGGTTTATTGTATTCGCAACATTGACGAAACTAAGGCGCGCCTTCCACAATACAACTTGCTGCTCTACATAACCAAGATAACACGGATACAAAGGAAAATAAACTACATAATATATGAACATAATTCGTATATTGCAATAACAAAAGTTGTACAAGATTGTAAAACAAGAACCCTGTCGAAATACTTGAAACATTGTTGTATATTTGTTATGCAGGTTTACAACTGCCGGGGATAGGTGGGCCTTTATATCGAAATGTTAGCTGCACTATTCTTTCTGCTTCTCGTATTCCACTTAAACGGGCACCTGATACTGTTCCATTATGACCAGGGACCGTTGCTTCTCCAGCAAATAGAAGAATTGGTGGCACCGGTTCACTTGGCCCAGGAATTGGACAGGCCAGAGCTCGTTGAGCCGATCCATCAGAACCCGGACAGTCCAATGAAAATGCTCCTAAAAAGTAGGGATCTGAAGACCAACCAGATCGTAACACTGTCATTGGATATGGTATGTTCGGGTTTTGTGTATACATCTTTAATACTTCCGTAATACCTTCGGCTACATCCCTGTCACAAATACCTTCCATTATAGTAGCTTCTTTCCCTGCTACTAAGACGCTCAGGACATGTTTACTGTTAGGCGCTACTTCTATGGACTGTATCCCATTAGTCCAATCCGTGCGGCCACACATTGTTTGTGGATTCATTTTAAAGTTTAAGTTACCTTTATGCCAGAACCAAAAAGGGCGACAATACTCGAGGTATATCTTATTGCACGCACCCAAACCCAAACCTCTAATAGCGTTCACTTTAGATGCTGGAAGTTCAGGACAAAATAATCTTACGGCATTTGAATATAAAACACCTATTGATGTTGTTACAATAACATAGTGTGCTGGAAATTCTTCTCCGTCCGTTGTACACACAACTGCAGGATAACCTGATCTCATACAAGTGCCCCAATAAATACAGCCGACAGGTTTACAATATCGAATCGCACCTTCTGGAATTTGCCGAAGCAAAGGAGCTAAAATGCCCACCAGACCCAAGGGTACACGTACTTCGCCTCCTGGCATATTCATAAAGCATCCTAAATTATCAGCACAGAGCATTCCGATATCATCGCCAGAGCGAGCATTAAGCATATGCGAGAGACCGAACATAATTCTCGCTGCATCGTGTTGTTGCTCTTCAGGATATTCATGCAATTCTTGTTGTATCCTCAAGCTCATAAAATTGAGGAGAGATCCTTGTTGTTTATTTCCTCCTAAACAATAAATTTGTGCAGCTTCTTCTTCAATTTGACGAAATTTATGATAAGCTGTTATAGTGGGTGGAAAAGATATTTTACCGCTGACAGCGCTATTAAATAAACCGCGCGTATGTTCGGCGCCAGGCACTCCCGGCCGCGGTGGATTTTCTCTTGTTGATAATGTGTAAATTGGATGAGTTGAAGCATTGTCTGGTTTCCAGCTGGCACCCATTTCAGCTACGATATCGCCGAGCCAACATGAAAGAATGCGCCCGCCGGGCCTAGTGAAAAACAATACAAAAATTATCATTGTGTGAGTTTGTTTAAATTTGTGAATGCTTCCAGCATAATAAAAAATAGCCTATATAAGGTACTGTTCATATTGTTCATATTAAATAGATTTAGTTAAATCGTGGAAAAGAAAACTTTTAATTTCTTATTTTAATTTCATTTTAAATCATGCATGAGGCATGAACAACTATATTATACCTATATAAGCAGACGGATACATAAAATGGATGTTTAAGCACAAGCTTATTATTGACACAAGATATTGAAACAACAATGTTTCAATATTTGTTTATGTCTACAATACAATATAAATGCACCTTTTTTTTGTAGATAGAATCCAAGATTATAAGAATTCGAGATAGATTCGAGGCAAAATTTTGCGCTATTTATGAAAATTGCTAATACGACAACATACGTATCCGAACGAATCTTGTCCACGAACTCGTGTACGTTCATGACATTGTTAAACTCAAGAGGAAAATATAAAAACCTTTCATATGCTTCCAAAACAACAACATTGTTTATTCCCCGCTGTGCCAATCTTGCGGCCGCTGAAAGTCCGGCCATGCCAGCTCCAATGATCACTACACGAGGCTCTTCGAAACATTTTTCGGGGTCACACGCATCTACGGCACATATACCTCGATCATCTATATTAGGACCGCAATCAAAGACTACAGGGGAATTATCTGATTTCCTGTTAATAAAAAAATCATTATATATCTATTGGATTTTTTTAACCATATGTAAAAATCACTTTACAAACTAACCATCGTCTGAACACTTTTTGGTAATACTTCAAGTGTTTAATACAACATTTTTGAATAATTTTCATGAGTATATTTTTATGAATATTTACAAAACAGAAATTTTAAACAATATTAGAAATTATAAAAATTTGACAATGACGTTACATTTTACTCTGTCTCTCGTGCTTTTTCAAAGCATGATTCAAATGGAGGGGCCAAGGGAGGGGCTTATTGGTGTACTAAATCTGCGAATATCATCACAGCCACAAACTTATTTTTCAATAGTATATAGATATATTCCTATCTTTTATTAAAATTCACACAATATATGCAAGCAAAATTAAGTATATATTCAATTATACGTAACTACCTACATTTTGAATAGAAGGAAAACACCAATAAAACAATCATTTTTATAAATTATCTCATTTTATTATTCGAATTTCATATTATGCTAAAGAAAATGAGCATCGAAGTAAATGCTTTTTGTTCTATTACTTTACAAATAAATACATTTGTTTTTATTTTTCTTGTAATCAAATACTAAAGGTAATAAATTAAAGTTTGTCAAAACACGTTGAACAAAAATAGTCAACAATAATTATATTTTGTAAAATAAACTATATTCAGCACATCGTCAACGTCTTAGGTAGTAAAATTATTTTGTAAATAAATACAAACATTATCTTAAAAAACAAAGAACACATATAATCCATATAATTTTATGTATACATCTATATTTTAAGTATATCTCTAGAGATTTTAAGCTCATTTTCTTTTAAACAGCAGCAGTGGCTTATGATCACAGTCTTTTACATAGTAATAATACTTTTTAATATAATTAGTTAAAACAATCCGTCCAAAAGCGGTCCAATGTGTGGTAGAAATGTCGACTCACTCCTCTCAAAGAATGATTCTCGTCTGTATAACTCTGAAAAAGATAAAAACATATTTTATTAGCATTTGAAAATTATAGTCAACAAAATACACGAATTTAATTCATCCTTAATATAATGTTTTCTAAGAATCTCTAATGGTATTTATGATACATAACCTAGTCCTAGCCAGATTTTATTACGACAATAGTTAAGTAGGTACTCATTATATTATACGAAAAAGCCTAGGTAGTCGTTATGGTATTAAGGCGACATTCCTTTCAAAAAATAATGGCTACATAGTTTCACATTCATTCTTCTACTTAGATATTTATGACTATTACAAGATTTGGGGCATTTCTCACATTTATAAGAAGTCTTACCATTTGTTCAAAAGGTATATCAGCTCTCTGCAATTCCTTGGCGAATTGCATGCTGTGTTGGAAATGTACGTTGTCATCTCCAGTGCCGTGGACCAGGAGGTAACGACGTCCTCGCAATTTGCCAGC